>CAJQZN010036731.1:32945-56388 GCA_907164685.1 Colias eurytheme | reverse complement strand
GAGTCCCGCCTCGTGATCGAATTTTTTCTATTCTTTATAAATTTATAGACAATATATTATTATGAAAATAGAAGGTATGTATATACACGGATATGAGCACACTTTTTAATTAACTTCATACTTTAACTTAAATAAAAAAAATGGACAAACAAACCTTATTACGAATGTAATTATTACAAAACTTAATCCAATTAATAGCACACTCTTAGTCTAAACTAAAATATAGTACCTCACTAGGCGAAAGATAAGTCACTTCCTATAACCCAGCAATACATCCCAAAGCTGTCATTTAACCCGTTATCTGAAACTTTACCGTTAAATAAACGCAAGGAAATCAGTTTTATCATTTATGTCGAAACCCAAAGATATATCTCAGCCACTTCAATTCCTCTTTACTCGTTTCCTTCACCTTATTGCAAGTAACCCATTTCACACATCTCTTTAAAAATGAACAAGGGTGGATTATTAAGGGCAATAAGACACACAACTTCTAACAAAGAAATGTTAGTGTAAATTGTAGATTTTTTATTTTATTGAAAATTTCAAGATCACGTCATGGCAATACCGTCGCATTATGGAGTAAGACGACCATTTTGGTATCTGAAGATTCAATCTTGCCAAAGAAGTTTCACTTCTGACGTGTGTGCTCGGCACACACGCTCTTTTTATTCCGTAAAATATGTGTTCCTGAAATAAATATATTAGGTTTAAACTCAAACTCAAACGTATATTTTTTTCAATTGGACTTCTTCTGAAACGCTTTTGAATCATTATAACATAGTTTACCATTTACCATGTTGTAGCGTTAAAAAGGAATCTTCTATCTCAAGGCAGATATAACGTCTCAAAATATTTTGACCTTTAACACTTAAAATTCACGAACACTGATTACCATATAAGATATTAACTAAACTGAAAACTATGAAAGTTTTCAAGACGAAACCTTACAAAAAATTCTTCAAAGATTATTTCATGGAAATCGTATCTTGATAACGGTATCACATTTCAGCTTGATTAGTCAGAACTAATTAACATTATGTACAAAATCAAGTTAGTACATATCATGCTACAGATTCCTTGAATTGTAGGCGGTGGCTGGATACAGTCTCTTTAATATAATTAATTAGTTAACACACATTGCTATAAAATTTATAGCAATTTATAGTATAAATTAATCAACATCCCTGTCTGAATATATAAAACACAAATGACTGAAAAACTGAACTATCAACACACAGCCCAAAATATTGTACTAGGTTGATATTTTGTATGCAATAGCCACTATGATGATTGTAGGCATCGGCTAGGAGGGGTTTTGATAAATTCTTCCTTTTGGGTGATAAAATAGGGAATGAAAGTTTGTACTAACCATTCGGGCAACAACTATACAGAGTGTCCCACTGTTGGTATACTAAGCTCAAAGGAGGTTATAGTTTTGTATACGCTGAGTACTTAAAAAATACTTATAAAATTCCAGGAGCAGTTTTTTTTCAAATAGATGAATTCTTGAAACTCTATGTGTACATAACAAGCAACCCGCCACCAGCACGTGAGCTATCGTTTATGTTTTCAAAAAAAAAATGCTCACATTAGAGAAGCGGTATACCGTATATGCCGGCTACGCGAAGCTAGAGAAGAAAATATGGATTTTCAGGAAAAATTTAGCAAACAATTTTTGACGTAATTTTGTTGTTTAAGTATTATTTACGTGATCAGTGTATTCAAAACTATAACCTCCTTTGAGCTTAGTATAGCAACAGTGGGACACCCTGTATATTTTACATACAGACAGACAGAGTTATTTTTGCATTTATAATATTATAATGGTTAGGAATTTATGATTAGGATTATATTTTGTGTTTGAATAATTTTAAAGCTATAAAAAGGATGCTTTAAGCTCTTTTAAAATATCCAAGTTCCAAATAATCCATCACTGGCCACTAAAGTTCATCACGACGCCACTAGCCCATACAAAGGTACCCCAAACCCCTTTATTAATAGTTTTAGTAATAATAAAAGTTTAAAAAAACTAAAAAACACGCTTTTTATAGAAAACCGAACTAAAAAATAGAAAATTTTTATCAAATTAGTGTATTGTCATCGGTCCTCAATAAATCTACAAAGTTTGAACGAAATCTGGCCGTTTAAAGTGGGTCAAAATCGCGCCCAAAGAAGTCGGTTACAAACATACAGGTGAAGCTAATATAAAGCGTGTAAAAAGATTTTTCTACAAGACCATATTGATTAAGTCTTTGAGGTTAACAAGAAATTTGAACTTAAATTAAAATTGAACTGTTTACTTTAAGTAGTGGATTAATAAGCGAAGGGTCAAGTTATTTAATCAAGTTACAATCAGATACTACGCCTTTTAATCTTGAGGCTTAGTTTTAATTGAACTTCTTGATAAATTCCTTCTGAGTATTTATAATTAAAGTCTGTTTTCTGAAACTCTGCTATTTGGAAATATTGGTGGCTGTGGCTGAATTTTTAACCGACTTCAAAAAAAAGGAGGAGGTTATCAATTCGGCCGGTATGTTTTTTTTTTATGTATGTACACCGATTACTCCGTGGTTTCTGAACCGATTTACGTGATTCTTTTTTTGTTCGATGCGGGATGGTGTCGAATTGGTCCCATAAAAATTTATATTATTTATTCGGATAGGCCCAGTAGTTTTTATTTTATGAGCATTTTTGTCTGTATTTGTAAATGTTGCAAGTGCAAGTTTGAAGTCGGTTGTTTTTAACGCAGTTATTGACTTGTGTTAATTTTATTGAGATTTTGTATGGGAATGTTTATATAATAGTCTTGATATATTTATACGATATTTTTATTAAATACGTGACAAACGTTTTAATTATATATAGCTCTTAAAAAACTGTATTTATATGAAACGATAGGTATTTATTTAGCTAAAAATGACACACACCTATGAGGCACAAAAGCCTACCTATATAAAAGTTAGCGTGTTGAAAAACAAAGAAAAACCTACAAAAATAATTAAAAAGCTCATAAACTAGTTTATTATGATCAAACATTCGACTTTATTAAGCTGTAAATACAGCTTATGCTAATACAGATAAAGTACTTTTATGGAGTTTAAACTTCAATAAGAATTTACTTTTACAGTAGTAGTATACTATTTATTATTTTGGGTTTAATTTAAATCTCTTTTATTTTTTATCTGTAATAAAAACGATCTCATTACTGCATTCAAAGCCATTCGAAATTTCATTGTGAAATATTAATATATTTACAATCAGATAGCATTGAAACTGTAAAACGTGGCATTTATTATGTGTATAAACTCAGCAAAAGTTTTTATTTGTCAATGAATATACAACGTATTAATTTATGATTTTCAACATTTTTATTCAGAGCTGTGTAAACCTAAATATTCTATTAATTAGTTTATAAGAAACAACATCTATTGGTAAATAATTTATTTCTGTAATATTTAATGTATTCAAACACATTTTAAGAAGACTGCGTTTAGCTTTTATTAATAACAAACTAATAACTATACATTAAACATGCCTAAGTATATAAAAACTTGAACTATGTCAAAATACTGCATGATTATCAGATTTTGAAGATTCAACTATTCAACAAAAAAGCTTCATCTTCAGCGTTTAAAAGCGTGATTATAACATTTTTTCAATTGAACTTTAAACGATAATATTATAATGAATTGAAAATATTTTTCACCATTTGTATATTTAACAGCTGACGACCTATGTAATTATGTATGTTTTAAATCTACTAGTTATTATTCTGTGGTATAAGTTCATAAAATTATAAATGACAAGAACTTAAGACAATTTACTCAACGACGACATGACTTAAGAAACAACGTACGTACAGATAAATTAATTAATGAAATTATGAAAACAGTACGTCTGTCTGTCACAACATGCTAATGTAATGTGTCAAACTTGACAAGAATTATGCATACACTTTGTACAGAGTTTTAATTTAGATTGAAGTTTCAATAATGAAATTCGTTTATAAAACTTATTCGTCGAATAACAAATTAAACAACCATTTTACACATGTATCCTATTGCCCGACATTTCCGTATTAATACAGGTGATATTTTAATATGATCTTATAATACTTTATTGGACGGATAAGTTTTAGCCAAGGATTGCAAAATCATACCCCATAAAAGAATTAAATATTAAAAACCTTTAATTTGTTTATTTGAAAACTAAAAAGGCACATAAACATTTTCTCCTTGTAGCCAAAGCGTCCATTCAGTACTTACTATTTTTTTTCATAAATAAAACAGAAATATTGCAAATAATATAGCGACACAATAGCTACATTGCAATAGTGTGACTACAATAAAACATTCCTACAAACCGCGCATTTATTAACATCATACAAAAGCCATATTTTCAACTTGAACTCTGCTCTTTATAAAACGAGACGAATCTTAATGGATACAGCAGTCTATACTGCGGTTTCTAGATGCAAATAATTTAAAATATTTCATCTATACTGTAAATTATAAAGCTGAACAGCTAATAAAGCTCGTTTGTTTGCTTGTTTGAACGCGCCATTCTCAGAAACCAAGGGTATGATTTCAAAAATTATTTCACTGTTAGATAGTCCTGCATTTATCGAGGAAGGCTATAGGTTATATATTATCATTACGCTAAGACCAATAGAAGCGGATCTATGCGGGTAAATCCGCGGGGCACAGCTAGTCACAAATATAAACTTATAGTTTGAAACCACAACAAAAGAAACCATTGAACTGTAGATCAATGAGCCTTTAAACAATTATTACTTCAAACTTGACTAATTTGAATAACAATCTCTAGGAGATTAATAACCTCTTCTAAATTCCATATTCCAGCTGATTAGTCAAAAACCAAAGCCTCTTTTTAACAATATATGCTTTGCTTTATGTTTCCTTATACATATTATAAGAAATAATACGAGAGGCCGGGTTAAATATAAGTTTGAATGTAGAATCGCAGTACATTTATTAGTAATTTAATTATTAATAAATGTACTGCGATTCTACACAACTGCCTAATTGATGCAGGCAGTTGATAACAAATCGCAGCAAACCAACGACTATTAGCAAAGTGAGGGTAGTTGAGTCAAACGTCGTAATATACCTAAACAACGTCCGAGCCCCTAGGCACGATTCGTACGAATGCGCCATTATAGTATTCGACAGCTAAGCATGACAACTTTATTGACAACTAGCGGTCCGCCCCGGCTTCGCCCGTGGTACATATTTCGCAATAAAAAGTAGCCTATGTCCTTTCTCGGGTATCAAAATATCTCCATACCAAATTTCATGCAAATTGGTTCAGTAGTTTAGGCGTGATTGAGTAACAGACAGACAGACAGAGTTACTTTCGCATTAATAATATTAGTTATTGACAATTGTTCATCTACAAAAATATTAAATCAAAAGTTGCGTAACATACATCGTAATCAGTATAATACTAGAATCAAATAGGTAGATAATAATAGCACTTTATAAAAACTTACGTGCTACCCAAAAAGAAAGATATTCAGCGAGTTTAGTAAAAGAACAAAATTATACGTCCCCAAATAACGCAAGGCAAACATTTTAAAAATTCTCAAGCAATTTGAACGAAATAAACTGATCGAGTTGCGAAAGCTGTGGATTTGTTCCCTTTCGTATTCAAATAAGAATAATCTATTCTTGAAAGAAGCTCATCTCTTTTACTTTAATGTTCTAGAAATTTCTCTGATTTTCAAACACGTTTGACGCCGCAAAATTCAAAATATTTTACAGGTAGCAATTGTTTGCATTGTTGGCAATGAAAATGAATGCTTCGCTTGTGTTTTATCTTGAAGAAATTTATTTGTTGGTAAAGAGCGCCCCGTTTTATTCTGGATTTCTCTAGTTTCTCGGTTTAAATTGTCAAACTATAAACTTTTGGCATTCGTTTTTTAAAGGTTTGTAAGGAACCCTTAGTGTCGCGAATACGACACGCACTTAGCCGATTGTATTTCATAATGTCACATAGTTATGGCCAGATGCATTTTTATATACGCCAAATTTTTGTAAAAGCCGAATAAGTATCCTACACGACATTTATTATTCGAAGTGATATCATTCGTGAAAAATAGCGATAGAAGTCGTAGAATCTTGTTATTTATTAATATTAAAAGCTTGAAATTACATCTCATGAATTTTAAATCGCTTCAAAAGAGCAAACGCATGAGTTTTCCATTTTCCTTGCAATTGCTCTCCAGTAGTAACTAATTGTAATAATATCATGATGCAAAAGCGCTTAAAGAAGTTTTAAAAGAATTTCAAAATAGAGGGATTACGTGCATACTTTGCTTTATTTTAAACTAGCTTTCCACCCGCGACTTTGCCCGCGTTTTCAAAGAAAGACCAGCATAGTAGACTTAGGTAACAAACATACACATACATCCATCCTCACAATTCACATTTATAATATTAAATAGAACTCGCATTTAATCTATACTAATATTATAAAGCTGAAGAGTTTGTTTGTTTGCTCAGGAACTAATTGGCTGATTTGAAAAACTGTTTCGGTGTTAGTTAGCACATTTATCGATGAAGGTTATATAGCATCACGCTAAGACCAACATGAGTGGAGCACTGCGGGTAAAACCGCAGGGCACAGCTAGTAGAATATAAATCAGTTGAACATAATACTCTTTGTGGTATAAACATAATTAAAATTCTAAGGTTAATTAATTACGATAAAACGTGTGCTTTAAATTATTATCTCTGGTCGGAGCAGAGCAGAGATAAAAGCGTCTAAAATTTTAAAAGCAAATTAGTTTTCAACGCTCTAAAAAGGCTTTAAAAATCGCTCTTTATTGAGAACTTTATTCGTATTAAATTAAACACTCGATATCAGAATCCATTTTTAGAGATTAGTTTTTTACAATATAAGCTGAAAATTTTTATAAAGAATTTTCCAAACATTTTAATATACTTACTCCAATAAGAAATTAAAATGATGTTAATAGTTTAAAAATAATCTGTTCATTGAATTTACATGAAATAAGACCCAGACAGGCACGTCGTTGTAGTCATACTTTGAAGCTTTGTTTTCCTATAACTACACTAGTTCTCTATAATATTCTGCGCAATTGACTAGACCATGGTAACCATTATTTAATATTTTAAGTCTTTTGCACGCCTCATAAGCGAAGCGTTGAAGTGGGTACTACTGTCACTTCGCGCAAAACATCTGATTTTTCAAACTTAAAATGTATTTATGTATCATACATTGCACTTGTAAGATAATACATACACACACATATTAAGAAAAAACACTATTTTTAACGTTCATGATATTTTTGATGTCATTTTTGTTATTTAAACTAGTTAAAAAACAGTTTAAAAAAGTTCTGTCTTGGACGTCCGTGTGTCTGTATGTGCGGATCCTTTTTCTTGTTAACACGATAGCGACCGAAATACTTTACTAATCGAGTCTTTTTTTTTCTCTTACGCTTGAGTATGCTCAGGAATAGAACCCTTTCATTTTTCAGGGTCTGATTCGATGTGGTTTAATTGTTATTAAATAAACAAAAATAAAAATTAATAAATATTTATTAAAAAAAATTATGAGGCGTGCACTTTTGGATTTTCCAAATTTTTTTATTTTTTAGTAAAGAGACACGTACCTACACCTTGCCTCACCGCTAATAGAAGAAAGAATATATAATAATATTGCCACATGAAAAAACTGAAACTTAACCTTTTAATAGCAACCCTACTTGATATTATATACTTAACTTGTAATTGTTAACATTCACCTGTTACAATGTCGCCGTTGACAATGAATCAACCGTAATTAATGGACATCGTTAATTTTACTAATTATGTAGATAATTATGTATTTGATATTTACACTGAGGTAAATAAATAAACGCTGACACTTATTGCATCAAAACAACAAAATACTTATTAAGAAATTGTTTATTTTCAAACAGTTTGTAAAAAGTCAAAAAATTTAATTTTATGAATTGAATCTATAATATGAATATAAATTTCAGACATTGCACCGTGCATTTACATCAAACGAACATAGAGCTCGAGCGAGAACAAGAGCATTCTTTTGATCTTTTAGTGTAAACGAAAACTCGTATTCAGTGTTGTTCAGTATTAGAACATTGCATAGAATCTTTTCGAACGCACTAAGAACAACGAAAGAATGTTCTACGCCTGTTTACACTAAAATAATTTGAGATAGTGGGGTTAGAATGAGCTTTCGCTCGTTTGATGTAAATGCACTGTCATAAGAAGATTAATTCGATGCCTCCTAAGTATAATGAGTCAACTGACATTTTAGTAATTTTACAGGAGAGTGATTTGAAGGCAAATCGTTTATATTTTAATGAAATCAAATTAATTCGAAACAAAGTAAATGTTTTTTTAATAAAAATTGTAAGCCCTTCCTTTGGTATAAAATGATTTTGCAGATTTTTGTTTTTAAATGGCTTTTTTTGTAGATGGCTGGGTATACGCCGGCGGGACTCAATAGTGAAATGGTTTAACTACCAGTTATATTTATGTACGTTGTTCATCAAAATCTATCGTTAACACTAAAATCACATGAAATAATGATTGTCATTTTATTAATTTAATTTTCCTTTTGTTTGTTTTCGGGTTTGTTTATCTCAATAAATAATAAAATGCTGAAATTATGTCACTTGACTCATTATACTAGGAAAGTAATTAGCAAAGTTAACATTTGAAACCTCAACGTATACTGGACCAATGTAATTTACTGAGGTTTATTTTTAGGAATCTTTTTTTGTAATACCTTTCGATGTGTGGGATTAATAAAAGCTAGGAAGAAGAACATGAATAAGAAACCAATAACAACTCATTTTGAAGAATCACAATGTATTTTTAGCCATAATTAAGTAGGAATATCTTTTTAACATAATAGCTTTACTAAACGCTACAACGTGAACAAATCGCTTTTAAAAAATATCAATTGGTAACTTACGTTTAACAATAATGAAAATTATAGAAATTAATAACGTAGTAATGCAGACATTTCTAGTGCTTAACAAATTAAAAATCAGTCGTTAGATCCATTAGAATCTATTCTAAAAGCTACAAGTAAAAACAAATCAACATTTAACAAATTAACAATGTTCCATCATCAAAGAGAAATAAATTAATAACGTAACAGTCTAAGGCATTTCTAATACTCAAAAATATCAATTTTAACAAATTATAGTCATATATCTATAATCATAAGTCAGAATCGCTGTCGTTAGCTGCATTAGAGTTCGTTGAAATCAAATTATTATAAAATAAATGATACTCTTTAGGAATTACCAGTGTCTTACAAAGATCCATCAAATCTTTGTGCTTATTTTGGTCAACAGGAATGGGTATCTGATAAGCTAAAGAAATATTATTATCTACGTCAATATTTTACTCTTTTCTATTTCGTGCAGCTTTTGATATCTTTACACAATCTATCTACTTGTAACAACATCTTGGTATCTCGTTTTACAAAACAGCCTATATGGATAATCCGCTTAAACTAGTTCTTCTGTTACTTTATTCCAAGGCATTTTTGATCCATCATTGGTAGTTGTCCAGTTGTTTATAAGTTATAGCTTTGATTTAAAGTGAGTGAGACACTTTAGTAACTTTGTATGGCTTTTCATTGGATTTGGCAAAACTAAAAGCTGTAACTGTCTTTCGTCTGTCTTTCAATTATAGCGTGCATACTGTCGCCTTCATTTGGACCCACTAATAGAAAGTTATGACTAATATATAACAAACTTTGAACTAGTTAGTTCATAGATATATTATACATATTATAATACATTAAGAATATAATTCTGTTTCTATTTTGGCCTCCACAGTTGTCTGACCTGAACCGGTAATCTTTGACACCATTACCCACCGTGTCTTCTATAAACTTGAAAACACAGCTGGAAATTTCATTAGCGCCTCTCTTTGCTGTCTGTTGTCATAAAAAACAATAAACATAATATTATTCATTCATGTCATCAATCATCATAATATCATCGATTCCTGTGTAAATTTTTAAAATTTTCGCGCCCTGTTTGACTGCATTCTGTTAATATTATTAATTTAACATGTTAAAGAACAATTATTATCTAAAATGGCGTGCTTACTTGCCGCCATTCATAGTCTACTGAGCCGATATAAACTTGTATATCGATACAAGTTTATTGTGTACCCCCTCACGCCCCGCGTACACTGGTACAATGTCATTTAGATCAGTTTACGATGTACGATTTTAACTGATGTTTAAATTGATTTAGTATACGTGAAATTATCTCGGTAATTATTGTACTTTTTTAATTTTTTTAAAGACGAACGTTTAGATCACGATTTATCATGTTCGTTTTTATAAAAATATGAAAATACCTAAATTTGTTAGTTGACTCAGTATACTTAGGAGGCATCGAATTATCATATAAGAAGAAAGAAACGGTACCTTTTTTCGCATCAATTTTAAATTTTAACTTAAAATAATTATAATGGTATGATAGTATCGATTTAAGCTAGGTATATTGTGTTAAAATGAATTGAAAGCTAGGCTTTATATTTATTTTATCTTGATTTGCGTTGAATTGGGCACAACATTTCCCTGGAGTAATCTCGAGCTGATAATGTGGGTAACGTAGGTTTATCCTGACATTTTAAAATCGGATTACGACTTTATGTTTATTTTATTTTATTAGAATTGGTTAAATAGGTTTTGAGAATTTACACTTAGTGAAAAAAAAATTGTTAGATTATTAAGTACTTACATAAAAAAATATCAGGAACTTTTGACGATTTTTTTATTAAAAAAAATATGAATGTGCATTTTTGTCCAATTAAAGCATAACAACAATCCTTAACCAATTTTTTGGATTTCTTTTCTTTCTATTTATAAAAGTACTAGCTTTCCGCCCGTGGCTTCGCCCACTTCGTCTAAAAGCTTATCTACACTAATATTATAAAGAGGAAAACTTTGTTTGTTTGTTTGTTTGTTTGTTTGTTTGTTTGTTTGATTGTAATGAATAGGCTCATAAACTACTGGACCGATTTTAAAAATTCTTTCACCATTCGAAAGCTACATTATCCATGAGTAACATAGGCTAGGTTTTATCCCGGAAATCCCACGGGAACGGGAACTATGCGGGTTTTTCTTTGAAAACGCGGGCGAAGCCGCAGGCGGAAAGCTAGTAGTATATAATTTATTATGTTTTAGACAAAGCGGGCGAAGCCGCGGACGGAAAGCTAGTAAATTATATACTAAAACAATCCTCTTGAATCATCCTATCTATTAAAAATAGTTGCGTAACAAAGGGACATAGGGACAGAGAAAGCAACTTTGTTTTATACTATGTAGTGATGATACCAATAATATTATTTATACTACCTAATACCTATTTGTTTTGGCCGGATGAATTGGTAAAATATAACCAACTGATCAACTAATGAAATGTTAGAAAAGAGGCCATACAGTTTATACTGTTTTGTAACAAACACTTTTAGAATTCTATTCAACACGTGCGAGCGTCGGAAGCTGGTGCGACAGGGATGGAGGAAATTAACCCAGGATGAAGTGACGTCATGAACATTAGCTTGCACTTTTCAAATGGAGCATTGTATTGACAGTTTTAGGTTTGATTATGCGTGGAATAACGCCGTGGGCTGATAAATGCAGCCTTTAAAGCGAAAAATTTGTTCTGATTGATAAAAATCAGTAACTATATTAAATTTTTTCATTGCTTAATTAAGTAGGTATGGTGCGAAGAGTGCGAGCTTAGGTATACATTTTTGTTAAAATTTCCTAAGCAAAACAGCAGAGCAGGTAAGTAATAAACTTACCTGCTCAGATATTAGTTTAAGTGGATGAGTTATAAATTTTTATTAGGATATCTATATAATATTATGTAATTGATTTATTATGATATCAAATATTAAACATAAATACAAAATTTTTAACTCAGTTTTGATTTACAACCACGATTAAAACCAAATTAATACGTTTGACTCAGGGCAGGAATCATAATTACGATAAAATCTACATTAACCTTTCCCCTTTTGAAATAAAATACATAAATCTCGTTAATTATTACATCTAAAGCGTGTTATAATATTATCGGAAAATGTAAATATTTGGAATAATCATTTCTACAGAGACCAAAGCAGACAACCTTCAAAGTTTTGATGGATCAGGTCATGGAAATCATGACTCGAGGTTCGAAACGTCCCTAAAGACTGAAAAACCTCAATCGCAAATGCTAATTTATGGTATAAACTTTGCCGCCTAATTTAAATGTTAGGAAGGATTGTAAGTTTATTTCGAAATCTACGTTTTTATTTGATTCTAATTAGGTAATTGGTCTCAATTGCCTTGACTCTAAAACAAAAAAATTTAATACTTAAATACTTTGTACCATACCTCTCAATTTTTAAACTAAAATCACACCCCGGACATTCCATACAAAATTATCGTTTTGACAGTCACACCGTAGAGACTGCAAATGTGTATGTTAACGCTTTATGGTTGACACATTTGTGACTAGCGTAAAAAAAAATTCGCGTTTTTCTGATGAAATACATCCGTAAACAACACAATATCTAACCATTTTCTACGAAAAACGATAATCACAAATCCAAAATAATAAAATTACTTTCAGTCAATTTGATTAATGTTGTCAATCTTCGTTGCGTATCGTCCTTGTAGAAAAATATGGACCATTTTCAGACTGATCGTGCGGGGTGAGGTAAGTGTTTAATTATGGCGGGAGGCGGAGAGTGTCCGTTCTGTAGCGTTTAGTTACTATTATGTATTCTGTGCTAAAACTAATTAAATGGTTGTTAGTATAGATTCTAAGTCTTTGGGTAGGTAACTGTCACATATTGATATTTCGATCGATTCTGTTCCATTGTTTACACACACATATAAATTAGATATCACACAAAACACATTCAAATTTTGAGGTAAACTTGCAAAAATGCATGCATTGCAATTACTATTTTTCCGGATTATCGTAGACGGTAAAGGGTATGAATATAATATGTACATATTTACGTTGCCTAGCTTTTCAAATTTAATAGAAAACTGTCTCAAATCTCAATATTACAGTCGTATCGACGAACTCTAATTTATACATTATTTAGTGAAGGCAAATTCTTTCCCTTCAACTTTTCGGTATTGATTTGCTTAAGGAATTTCATTACATGGCTTAATAGCTCGTAAAATGAATAAAATCGTAAAGTTTCTTTGAACGATGCTGTAAAATTGCAATATAGGGCTTTGTTTTTACTAAGTCCAAAGGCTTTCTAAAATGTTACGATTTGTTACTGTGACTTTTACTCCCTTGGCAATATCAATATCTGTAACAGTGTTCTGTAATTTAGTCAACTGTTTTGGGGATATCAAAATGACTGTTTTATATAAATTAATAAAAAAAGTTAAGTCAGTGATATTCTTGTTTTATTAATTCAATAAGTAGCAATCAACACTAGTAAAAAGAGAATAACCACACTAACATCAAAAGGTGTTATAAGAAAAGAAAATATAATTAAATATAAACGAGTACTTAACAACTTATTAGGTGAGCTATGTATTTAGTTATAGAATTTTATCACAATTTGGAAATTTATGAGAGGAGGATGAAAAAAGCTAATATAAATTATTGAATGTACCTATTTAATACCATTGAGGTATTATTATAGAGAGGACACCACGAACAAAATCTGTGCGACAAGCGCAGCGGCGCGGGGCTGCTAGTGAGTCATACACCTTGTAGATATTCTGCCTCTTATCACTATAAATTAAAATCAATCAATGTAACAAATAAATATTGTTTATCTTATTAAAAAATATGAATAAACTTATCAATTAAAACCAATCTTTGTAACAAAAAAAATTGGTCTGAGACGATTGACTTTAACTCGTGTTACAAATAGTAGCGAATAGCGATGTCCTCTCTAGTACGTAGTACATAGTAACTCAATGTTTAATACTGATTCGATCTTTAGTTCGTGCTAGCAAAGTCGTGGGCAGGCTTTTACTATAAACTGTAAACTGTTACAAAGTGAATGCTAACTGAATCTTTACTTTACATGTGCATGGTTTATCCATTTTTAAATCCACGTGTGAGTTACACGTGGTAACTTAAGTTGTTCTTACCTCAAAAGTTAGTCAAAAGGACTTAATTCTTATACATTAAAGTTTTATAAACGAAGAAGATCCTGCCTTTGAATTAATTTAATTTTCGAGTTTGCTTTAAGTTTCTGTTAGAATTTCTGATTTTAAAGTTGTCAGGAGAACTCTTTTCGGTTTAAGAGAGTAAGGTTAAGTGTTAGTAAGTATCTCTTTCGTAGTTTTTTTTTGAGAATAGATAACTCTAGACTCCTACTTAGAACTAGTACAAGAAAAAAATATTTATTAGGTAACTATGACCCTAATTTTTTATAGGTATTGTTTAAGATTAATTAATATCTATACTTACTAAATAATATGATTGTCTTGTATTCTTTAAGATTATGGAATTACAAAAATTAATTTGTATGTATCGTCATATATTTTATAACTTATATAATATACCAGTCGTTGATGTTAACTTGCAACTTGCTCCGCTCCTGTTGGTTTTAGCGTATTGATATATGTATACCTTCTGCCTTCCTCGATAAATGGGCTATCTAACACCGAAAGAATTTTTCAAATCGGACCAGTATTTCCTGAGATTAGCGCGTTCAAACAAACAAACTCTTCAGCTTTTTAATATTAGTATAGATATGATCGATTTTTCATCGCAGCACCATCATCCTTTCTATCGCTCAAACTGTATACTCAAGCCATACTATAGATAGCTAATCTAAACTACACGGAGGTCGTAAGCCGACACACAAACAAGGGCGGGCGTGCTGCGGAATAGCTTGCGCGGATTCCATATAAACTTTGCCGTGATAACAGTGCATTCGAACACTTTTTACAAGGATCAATGTTTGATGGCTTTAAATTCTGAATATCGACATGTCCTACGTGTTATTCAGTAAGCGAAAAACGTCATTTTTATAAGAGAGCAAATTAAACGTTATCACAGGTCTAGTTAGGTACCTACTAGTTGGTTGGTGTCGATACTAATATTGCTATCGATTTGAAATTTATGTGTATGAAAATCGTAAGTTTAATTTTATTTTTCGTGTTTTTTGGTACGCAATTGAAAAAGTTGACTACAAAAAGGAGGTTCTGTTTTTCGAGTGTATGTATGTAAGAATATTAATTTCTTTTGCACGTCCAACAGCCCAAACCGCTAAACGGATTTTGACTTATGAGGAACGATAGTTGCAATCAACCAAATCGTGGTAGATAGAATTGCAACGATAGTTGCAATCAACAGAATCGTGGTAGAGAAACAAGCTACATAAATTGGCAGTTCGGATGTTTGTTTTCATAATAATAATTATTGTTTTAATAATCAATCGATTATTGAATATACTTTAATACATTCATAGAATAGTATTGAATGTACATAGGTACTTTATTGTTCCAGTAAACGAACTAAACTTTAAGTGAAAAACATTGAACCGTGACTTTATAGTTACGTCTAAAACTCCACATGGCCAACAAAGACCTCTATTGTGTCATTCGCCGTCGTCGTTAGCCTTGGGACGTCCACTGGACAAAGGCCTTTATCAAAGATGCATGCTATTGCTTAAAATACTCTCTTCAATCAATATAACTATGCACCTATACAGGGTGTACCACCGTTGGTATACTAAGCTCAAATGAGGTTATAGTTTTGCATACGCTGAGTACGTAAAAAATACTTAAAAAATTCCAGACGACCGGACATTTTTTTTTTCAAATAGATGAATTCTTAGAACTCTTTGTGTACTTACACCCCTAACAAGCAAGTGGTAGGTATATGCCGGCTGCGAAGTTAGAGAAGAAAACATGGATTTTAAGGAAAAATTTTGCAAAAATTTTTTGACGTAATTTTGTTGTTTAAGTATTTTTTACGTGATCAGTGTATGCAAAACTACATAATATCCCTTCGCGCTTTATACCGATAGTGGGACACCCTGTATAGTTTGTAATAATGCATTGACGTTCGAATTAAAATATAGGTAGGAGCTAAATAATATTCGGTACGGTAGACAGGCGTAAAAACAGGTGAATAGTTTAAACAAAAGAATAGACTAATAGTTTATTCTAAGTAAATAAAAAAAGACGTGTGGCACTCGGGGACTGCCGCGGTAAAGCTATTGCATGCTATGCCTTCAAGCCACACCTCCGTGCCGTGCCGTGAGGTTTTTTCGTTACGGAATTTCTGGATTCGATCCCCGCGCTCAAGGCCCGCGATAGAAGCTATGCACTAGCTTAAAAATAAGAACATAATGTATTCTAACGATGCATTCACATCAAAAGAACATAGAGCCCCACTGTGTCAAATTCTTTTAGTGTAAACAGTTGTGCGTAGTGTAGCAATCTTCCGTGATCTATTAGTGAAAGTGAAAATTAAAATTAAAATTAAAATTAACATGAACATGAACATGAACATGAACATGAACATGAACATGAACATGAACATGAAAATGAACATTAACATGAATATGAACATGAATATATTATTATCATAACTATTCTGATCTATAACCAAATCTATGGAATTTCTATTTGTTTCGTTCTCTTTATTTTTCTGTTTGTCTGGCCCAATATATTATGCATGTTATGGTACGACTTGATCACTTGGATTGAATTTTCTTTGGATAAAGATGAATGTTCTGATGAAGGGTAACATACTAGATATTTTTTAAATAGGAAAAAAGTTTCAACAGATTTGGAATCTATGAAAAACACTATTTATCGCCTGTCACGTGAACGAAGTCACGGGCTCTTCTAAGTGATAGAAATCTCAATTAACTTTTCCATTAAATTAATTCCTAGAATGTCTGGTTCAGGAATATTCAGAAAAATTAGGAATTTCCTCAATTTTAATTAAGTAATTCCGACCGGACATCTGCCGTTTCGAAATAAACCTAGAATAGCAGATGAAACGCTTATTTCTGAATAACGGGATAAAACTGTGATTAATTAAGATTTTCTAAATGGTTTCCTTTGATCAGATGTAATAAATAACTGAAAAAAAATGTGTCATCTGCGGACAAAACAAGTGTAACTGAAACTAAGCATATGAAAAAAAGAGCGTGTGGTCCGAGCACAGGTGTCAGAAGTGAAACTTCTTTGGCGAGATTCAAAGATACCAAAAATGTCTCCTTACTCCATGACGTGACGGTATTGCTATTGGTTAGTGACGTGACTTTGAAATTTTACTCTCATCGAATAGACTTCTTTATTCATATTAAAGACTAGCGGTCCGCCCCGGCTTCGCCCGTGGTACATGTTTACATTTTCTCTACATAAAAACCATCCTCGTACTTCAAGGAATATAATAAAAAAAGAATTATCTAAATCGGTTCAGCCGTTCTCGAGTTATGCGCTTACCAACACATTTTGCGATTCATTTTTATATATAAGAAGATATAAGATAAGATAGATAACAACCATTACCAGGGAGGCGATAAAGGAAATCCACTACGGTACATTTTTTGACTCACAATATGGTAAACTTACAATATCTAGTCTGGGGATCAACATATAACTAAATTAAAAGCAACGGTGATGTGCAGTAAAATTGAAAATAAGTTAATTTTTAACGCTGTTCTTGTCTCTAACCTTTCACAAAGTCACTACGAAAAATACCAGAATTGAATTATAAGCACACACTTAACAGTTTAATATTTCAACAATGTATCCCTTACCTTTCCTACCTTCCGATTATCCGATCCTTTATAATGTATATGTAATACAATTATGTAATAAAAAATGTGTGCGTGTGCACACGTAAGAAGTGAAACTTATTTTTCAAAAAATAATTTACTATATGCAACTTTACAGAAATACGTCGAATCATGCGTGGTAGGGATAAGAAAAAGATGGCGCGTAACGGAAAAATGTCACGCGTAACGAAAAAATGTTTACACTAAATTTTTTTCCAACCCCGATAAAGAAGTTTCACTTCAAAAACTTCATATAAACAATGGTCCGTCTTCAAAGGTCACTTCATATCTAAATCCTCAGTAGCGGACGTTTGACAGAGCACGCGTCCCTCCCATAACTCTTGTTCCTTGAGATAAAATGCCTTAGTTTGTTCAGCTTTTGAACGGGAATTAGAAAGAAATATTTTTATGCGATAATTGTTTTATATTATCAAGCTTAAATAATCAAAAACCTGTTAACTAATGAATAAATAAATTAATGGTTTGCGTAGAAGAGATTGCCTAACCTAGATAGATTTACAGTTTTGGAATATCGGGACTTATTTATTAATTTTATTTCTAGATTATTTATTGTAAATACATATCATTTTAATAATAATATAAATTGCTATTTTTAAGAGCAAAATTTTTGAATATTTACTTTACATTTGTGATATTATTATTTTATTAATTCTAGATTAATATGCATTTCCAATATATACTACCTGGTTCTGCACTGGTAATGTCAATATTGACCATGTGTTGCATTAATCAGCTATGATAACGGTGGCTTAATATGCGCAAATTTGACATGAATTAAGCGATCAAATTTCTCGCAAATAATTAGAAATAATACCGATTTACATTAATGCAAATATTATTAAAGGAAGAATATCATAAATGTTATTGAGATAAATTTTTAAACAATAAGTCTTTTTATATGCTTGTAATTTTACATGAGATAAACAATATCATAATTGTTATTAAAAGAAATATTAATCTATTTATTTACTTGTAGTTTCAAGTTAGAAAAATATGCTGTAGTTTCTAAAGTAGGTACTTTCGATTAAAACTGAATGCTATAATATCTAAATAGGTAGGTACTTCTAACCAAAATTGCATGCCTTCCTAAATATCGACAAAATATTTTATTATAGTAATAAATATAGTTTACAATATAACGTTTTCTTTGATTAAACTTCAAATGCAATCCGTGATCCATTAAATCCGATATTTTCAGATTATCTCAAGTCGAGATAACTAAGAATACAATACAAACAATAATAAAAATGGGTATACAAAAGGTCAAGAAGAAAACTCATTTCACAAGCTTTCAGGAAGAATTATTCCGGGATGCAATTTATTGAGCTCGCTTCGTCAAATGACAGTCTAGGGTTTTACGGTAGTTTCTTTATACATTTCTTGGTTTACGTTGCAGTAATTAGCATATAAAACTTAACGATTTATATTAAAATGAATGATGACAGTGTTTTTTTAGTAAGTAGAGTTCTTATCTATTCTAAAGAGTATATTCTTAAACAACAAAATATTTATCACAAGATATATTTAGTTGTATTATTGAAACGTTTTTTATGCAATAAATAAGAATCGCAACAGTGATGGTATGGTATCTTTTTTAAATACTAGTCATATACACATATAATATAATTATTAATTACTGCTAATTTATACTGAACAGTCGCAGAAATAAAAAATAAAATGAGGATTTATTAAAGATTTGCATTACGATTATAATTATTAAGAAGGAATAATATTTTGTCTGTGATTTACTTACAAAAAAATACTTTTATTACTCCAAAGAAAATAATCAACGATTCATATTTTTCCCTCCAAATTGTGACAAGTGACAGACAATAAACAATATTTATCCACGGGTTATGACGTCACGTGTATGCAAATAAGTTAATTTAATTTTTAATATTGGCTAATCTCTGAAGCTATTACAAGCCCGACTTAGGGTGACCTATTTCGTTGAGGTTTTGTTTGTAAATGTGTGTATACGGAGTAATTTTGTTATATTATTAATAACTTTGAGTTGATAATATTGACGTCATAATATCCATATTTATAAATGACTTTAGAATATTTATAGAAAAATCCTTAGGAAAAATCATTACTTACTACTAATAGATACTATAAATAACAACGTATGTTTGGTTGTTTGTCCTTGTTTTACGTCGCATTGGAGCGACTTTATGGTATGATTTTTTGTCGGGAAATAGTAATGATCCTAGAGTGACTACTTTATACCACGGTGAAATTATTATATTTACATGAAAATTTCCTTTGACCAAATCTAGAGTGAAAAGGTTGTTTCTAATAAACTTTACTAATTAAAGCTTTCTTTTAAAACTTCAAACATTTAAAACTGCCTTCACCTTTTCCATAAAACACCTATTAAATTATCATTACTAAATTAATTTTAAAAGCAAAGGTCTGATCCCATATTGCTAACCTTACAAAACTTATCAATTCCTATAATCCGAGGGATCCGGACATTTCGGTATTATTGATGTTATTTAAATTTAGAACGTCGCCAACGGTATTATTTATTCATTCGATATTTAAATAAAGCTGAAAGCATTCATATGTATGCATGTTTGAACCCTCGTTCCAATACTTGGCGGAGTTTGTATTTATTTATAAGTTTTGTACACGTCTTCCTTCATTTCCATTTAATCTGTTACTAAAGAATTTGCTTGTAAAGATGTAAATGTTTTTCTTTTCGTAAAATATTCTGGAAATGTAGAGATTATTTTTATCTTTTGATACTACCAAATTATATTCTTATTAATTCATTGTTATCTGTACATCACATTATAGCTTTTATGCTAAGTATATACGTGTTAAATAATTTTTTTTAAAAACTTCGTGTATTAATTATATTCGTCGATGTTCAAAGAAATAAAATAAGTTAAAGTAATTTTATAACTTTATCATAACTCTTCACTTAAGAAAGTAGAAGTTGAGTTTAGTTTCTCATATAGATGTGCAAAAATAGTACTCTTAACTGATGAATTAAGTTTAAATTTTTCATTTAAGAGCGCTTATTCAATTTAACGCAAGTCAAAATCTCCGCGATCTATCGTAGCTTGCGCTATCCTTTTACTATGAACAACATAGTAAAAGGTCAACAGGAGAGCACCCAGCAATATGTCAACATGTCTCTCTGGAAAGGCTCGCTGCCGACTGATTTGAATCGGGTCACGCGCAGTGTTTTATAGTACCTACTTTTAAAAAAATTGTTGAAAAATAATAGAGATACCCTAGTTGATTTTTTAAATTTTATCTTATAAAGAAGACATTATTTTATTGCAATATGTATAAATTATATTCAATTAAGACAAATATCTTGGTGAAAATAATCATTTTGTCGACTATAATTTCTAAAAACATTCACATTGTTCGGATTTTAATTTCGTAAGTTAGGAGTCCAAAATAAAAAAAATCTTTTAACTAACTATTTTATTAAGGATTTTTGCAGTTAGTTAAAAAAATTGTTTTTTAGATCTGTCAGCAATATTTGAACCAAACAGCGCACGGACCGCGTGCACGGCCTTAAACATCGTAAATAATTTTTCCCGTTACACGTTCCAGTTTTCCCAGAATCATCAAAAATAACATAAAAAGAATATACTCGTATACACGTGCATTAATTATTATCTTCCGAATGGATTTTCCAATATTTTAACACCTCTGCAAAATAACGCTTTTCCTTTTTTTGTTTCAAGGAAATTAAAATTTCCCTACCGCTTCGTAAATAAAATGCCAATTGAAAGGGTTGCGAATAAATTAAATATCGAGATTCGGGAAATAAAAATCCGTTTACGGTTTGCTAAATTGTCCCTTGATTGCCTGTTTTGATTTGCTGTGAAAATAATTTGATGAAATATAATGCTTGTTTACATGTTTGTGACTAGAATTGAGTATTATAATTTATTATGTAATACCAGAAAAAATACGTGTGGCACTCGAGGACTGCCGCGGGTAAGCTATTGCATAGCATCGCATCGCTGTGGCGGTTGGACTGGGGGGTGTTAGGTTTTTTCGTTACGAAATTTTTACATTCGGTCGCCGCGCTCAAGGCCCGCGATAGAATGCAATAGCTTAATAATCAGTCATCTGTTACTGCTTAAACTTTTTTTCCGTTCAACTAACGGCCCATTTTTTTAAATTTGATAAGGCCTTTATATGGGGCTAGCTACATAGGTTCCTAATTCAACGGTAGATCAAGCTAATTGGTTGTGAGTTGTGACGTCATAATAATATCTTGCATTTTTTAAAGGTAAGAATTAAACAAATAAGAACATTCTATCGACACCCAAATTATTGTGTACATGCAAATTGTATGTTGTCAATTTGTAACAACAAACAAACTAAAGCTAGATTTTAAAACCTGCGGAGTTTTATGGTTGAAACAATGCTTGTAGTGCACGGATTTACGAAACTGATGTTAGTTCTAAACAACGGTAACAAACATTTTTGTTTTAAAGGATGTTTCTGTAGCGAAATATCTGGATCGTGGTGGATAATCTCTTCATAGTAATAGCGTAAAAAGGGAAAAATGTATTAAGGTATAGGTTCTCTACCATGTAAGAACCGCCTTGTTTCTATATGCGTACAATAAAGAGTAATAATTAAAATAATTCATTCATTCATTTTCATTTAAATGTTGCCGGAACGATTAATAAGTAGGTACCATAATTTTTAGGAACACACAAAGTCTTATAGGTTGTAGGTTCTACGAAATTAGATTTGGTGAACAAAAAAACAATACTACATATAATTATTTATTGAACAGCACAAAGCAACAAAATTATTCATAAATCTAACAACGAGTATATGTATATTCAATCCTATACTTGAAAATACTATAATAACTATAAATACTACTTTATCAAACCTATACAAAAGATGGATGATATACATAAGAAACCGTATTCCATTTCCAAACCTAGTTTTCCGAAGAAAGCAAAATAAAATTGAATTGAAATCTTCACAACCGTACGCACTCGTGCTATCAATAAATTATTATATTTATCATGGTTATTGGCGAAAGGCGGCCAGTTACAATTGACCCGTATTCCAGTACATTGGATACGTAGAAAAGGGTCTTTTATATCGGTTTTCGTATCGGAGAATTCATAGCATCCGTCATAAGACTATTATTAGACCATTACCGATTCAGAACACGGCACCTACTTTATATAAAAGGGTTTGGGTAGAGGACATTTATTTCCCATCACGTCACCAGACCATATGGTTAAATAGTTAAAATTTTCGCTTTTATCAATCTATTCTATCAACCCTTTTGTGAATAATAGATTTTATTCAAGTAAAATTAGGTAATGTTCAGAGACAGGGATTGTCTTTCCGTCTCCTTGATACCCAGAAGGTTCAACATCAGAACCATAATATATACCTACATATGTGTTGTTGAGTTTATCTCTGACTGTACTAGAAAATTAAAAAAAAAATATCTGTTATCACTTATCACTAAGCATTAACCCATTGAGCCATAGAAATCTAAATAACAAGACACTAGAAGTCGTAAGCGTGCGTGACCTTGTAGCCACTCAGGTGATTTGCACATCACCAGTGCATTCGTCACTGTTCAG
>CAJQZN010036731.1:0-27945 GCA_907164685.1 Colias eurytheme | reverse complement strand
CGTGACTTGTTAAACAAATGTAGAGTACAAAATTTAATATCCATTTTAATACATATTTTATATGTAAATTTTACAAACAATCCCTTACATCTACTGCTTGGCATAATTTAAATGAACCACATTCCTAGAAACCAAACACAAATAACACTCCAATTAAATCAATATAACTGTTCGTAAATTTTGTGAAAATTATCATAGAACCACGTAAAACTTCAAACTTTATGAATATAAATGTTGCTTGCAGTTATGTTCCCGCAAACCCCATTTAGTGGTAATCGCGCACGTACTTGCTCTAATTTAAGTTATGATTAATTGTACTGTATTTCTTTAATATTTACTAGTTTAAATGAAAATTTTGTGAAATATTTTATTAAAATTAGAAGGTAAAATTTTGGGTTTAAGAAAGAATATTGTTTGGTAACGCAAGGTACCTATTGTAAATTATATTCAAAAGATGAAATTAAATTTTGATGATTTCATATTATTATATTAGGCATTATGCTGTATTGTTAGAAGCCTAAATATTATTTAATTATTCATTGACATAGTACGACTCATGATTGTCTATCCATTTGTTTTAAAGAATATCTCCCAGATTTTATATTTTTTATTTATACTTCGTAGATATTACACGAATAAATTGCCTTCAAATGACTATTAAATAAAATAATTACTTTTTTTTAATCCACTCCGTCGATCATATTTCTAAAGCCGGTCAATTATATTTTTTAACAACCAATATAAAATTGTATATCAATATTTTGGGATATAACAAGTGAAAATGGCCGGTTTTATTTAGGATATGTTGATACATTGAGATTTATCGTTAATTCTTCGCTGCCACGTGGACAATTATTATCCTAGTGTAGGCGTGACGATATGTAGCTTAAGAGCTAGGATCATTTTTCCGAAGTATTTCTCACAATTATTTATTTCCTCATACGAAATTATCTTAAAAGGAAAATGTAATTACTTATATAATTTTCCATTTTTAGTTATTTCACCCCAATTTTATGTGAGGTTATGGTACCTTCCCCGATGCTAGCTGGCAAAAATGATGTTGAAAACATAATAAAATATGTCAGGCATTCAGTATTTTGCTTTGAAAATTATGCCAAGGCTACAAATTCTCTCAATTAAATGAATAACAAAATCAATAGTAAACGCAAAATATAATAGATACTTTAATTCATTACTTAGTTAAACAATATCACTATCTGTGCATACTTCAGTTTCTGCCTTTAGTAATTATGCCAAGGCTATTAAAAATCTCTCTCAGCAACTACATTAATTACTGGAATAAATGTCTCTGCAAAGGTTCTCGAGTTCTTGCTAAAATTGTTTATTTCTTCTTAACATTACAATATTTCTTAATATTTCATTACAATGAAATATTACACTGTATTAATAAAAACATTAAATCATATTTCGTAAATATTTAAATTTATTGGACTTTTTTCAAGGATTACTTGTATACAGTAGTGATAACAACACTGTTGAAATACTTATACTAAACTAGAACTTTCGGCTTACACGAAGCTTTCATAATTAATAAGACATTTTTGTCACTCAAAACTATAATTTACAGTCACTAGTTTAAAGACTTCTCCTTATAAATAACTAAATTACATATTTAATTAATTACTACAGCATCTCTTACGCTAAAATGCGTGGGCAGTGTGGATTTTATCCAGCCGCGTCAACTACGCACCCGCTTATGCAAACAGTATCATTTTTATTGCTCTGAATTATTGGTAAAATAACAATACGCTGTCCTCATTTTTCGCTTTATGAGCTCGTTTTTAGTATATTTTTTACTTAGGTACTATATTTTAAACGAACAATTTTTAATTGGATTAGGAACACGATAATCTCATAAAATATTATTTAATATTAAAACTAATTATTATCATCTACAGATTCAAAGGTTAGTATTTCTATTAAAAAATCTAAATTAGGAAAGAATATTAAATACATTAAAGTAGATTTAGATTTATAGGATTCATAACAAATAAATGATATATCAATCAATCATGATCATGTTCGCTTGAAAAAATACGTCAAGAATTGAAAATCTTCGTCGTTATTCGTAAAAAATGGTTCGAAACGTCACATTAGGATAATAGGCGGAAAGTATTGAAAATCGTGTTATTCTAAAAAAATAAATTATTGATTCTCAAGCGAATGCGATATTAAAAACTTCACAAATCCATTTTATTTTAATAACGTGTACAGACTCGCTAAAAACAAATTCACACAGAATGTAAAAAGATTTTTTAACAAAAGCATTAAAGTTTAAACAATGCTATAATTTTCATTGTTGGCAACAATTTTGTTGTTCCTCTTATAAAACAACACGTCTTTGTAATCTATTGTATCATATTTACTACCCTTACGTGGCAACATTCGCAAACCTTATTTTCTTTATTTTTACTCTGTATTTTACGGTCACGTATTTTTCTTAATATTAAATTTAACCTTCGTGGCTGCAAGCCTTTTTGACGATGACAATTTACGTATAATACGTAACATTTATTATTCTTGACAATGTTTTTAATAAGAATAGGAATTATAGTTTTAAGCAAAGTATTTATATAAACAGTATTTGTTTAATGTTTACCATATTATCTTTGGTGATTGGATATATTATAGAAATGATCTTACTTTTTGTTTTAAGCTCTTTGTATTTATTTATATTCTTGGCCAGATAGAGATATAACTCGAGCCTTCAAATACTAGAAAAAAAATATAAATTTTAGATAATAGATATAAATTATAAAAATGATATAAAGGAGGTATCCTTAAGGAATGATATATATTACATTGTATTAATTCTGGTCCTATAAATACAGGCGTAGGATTTCGTGGCCGCAATCGTTATCTTAATTAAAGACCCCATTTAGAGGGCCACATTTTTTGTAGAAAAATCGAGGCCTTTTCTTTACTTTCTGCTACATTTACTGAAATAAACATATATCTATTTGTACATAAATAGCCACGTCCTAATTTCTTCAACGTAACAATTATGTATTTTTTTAAACTTTGTCATGTAAAATCTTATAGAAGGAAGAGGTCGTTAAAGTTTGTACATACTACATTTTATAAAACACGGATACTTTGTTTCCCTAGGTTTGGTTTTACACGAAAATAACATACTTTTAGCAGGTAAAAACATTTGACCTACAGCAAGTTTGCCGTGCGGTCACATGCAGTCTTATAAAATAGTAGTCGATGAATCTTTTTAGGTATGTAAAATTAAAATTACTTTTTAGAGTTTTTAATAAAAACTGTTTATTATTTTGGCCTTAAATATTATATTTATAAAGATGATAACTTCGAATAAGCCTACGTATTTTTATCCGCAGGTATACTACGTGACGAAAAGTTACGTCAAAAGTCGATAATCAAAAAAATGTAATATAATTTAGCTTATTGAAAAACCTCCTTATGCGGAACCCCTCTAACAATTTCCCTGAATACAAATGAACAGGAGAACGTTTAGTGAAAATCTAGGTCCAAATTAAAACAACGCTTTTTTCTCTTTAGCTTTTAAAGCTTAGTTTCGATTCACATTAGTCGTATAGCGTATAACCCGGTACAATAATGGACGCTTTTATTATTTGGCTTAGAGAAAATTCCTTTAATTCTACATCAAATTTTATAAAACTAAAGGTACTCAGAATCCATGTAGAAATTAAAGACGTTTGACTTAAATCGAAATTTTTGTGTGTTAATTATTAAGCCCGGCTTTTTGACGTAGTTCACAATACAGCAGACAATAATTAATATTGTAGTTTGCATATCAAATTACTTATTAAAAAAACTTTTTTTTCATAAATTACTACGTTGCCACACACATACCTATTAACTAGTACGCATCCTGTTAAAGGCAGGTGATGATATTTCTTTAACATTAATTAAGAGGAAATATTAAAAAAAAAAACAAATCAATTCTAATTTGATATAATTTTCATATATTGTATCTCATGTACTATTCATGACTTGAAAAGACAGTGAGAGGTTATTTAGCGTCTTCACAAATTACAATTCATACAGTAGAGAAATATGCATCAAGATAAGGGTTGAAATATCAAAGAGTTTCGTAATAAATGATTATGGTACTACCACACCCCGGACACTCCATACAAAATGATCGTTTTGACAGTCACACTGTAGAGACTGCAAATGTGTGTGTTAACGCTTTATGGTTGGCACATTTGTGACTAGCGTAAAAAAAAATTCGCGTTTTTCTGATGAAATACATCCGTAAACAGCACAATATCTAACCATTTTCTACGAAAAACGATAATCACAAATCCAAAATAATAAAATTACTTTGAGTCAATTTGATTAATGTTGTCAATCTTCGTTGCGTATCGTCCTTGCAGAAAAATATGGCCCATTTTATGTCTGATCGCGCGGGGGTGAGGTAAGTTTAATTTTGGCGGGAGGCGGAGAGTGTCCGTTCTGTAGCGTTTAGCTACTATTATGTATTCTGTGGTACTACGTTACCGCAATTCTTGCAATTCCTTTCTTCTGTATTTATTCACTTAGAATATAATAAATTCCATAGTAAGTAGGTGCGTACATGTCGTAGGCATGCTAGGTACTACTTTACTGTTTCAGTTAGCTTATCCATTCATAATTATGTTAAGATCGAAGATATATATAAAAAAAGGTATGCGTGTACTAGAGTACACACGTAAGAAGTGAAACTTCTTTATGACCTTAAAAATGTCACGAATATGGCGTAACGCAAAAATGTCACGCGTATGGCGTAACGCAAAAATGTCACGCGTACGGCGTAACGCAAAAATGTTACACTAAATTTTTGTCCAACCCCGATAAAGAAGTTTCACTTCAAAAGAGATAAATGAAACTTTGGAAAAGACGTTTTTCTCCCATAAACTACAGAGGAATTAAATAGAACTGTAATCCTGAGAAGCAGCGAAGCGGAAAACTAAATTTTCATATTAAATTTTTAGCGTAATAATTTAATGTAAAAAATAAATGATTTCATATCAATTACTTTGTCACAAATTCAATTACACAATTATACGTAAAATACCTACTAAATTAAAATGCATTTACAGTTAAATTCATCACAATGACTCGTTGAAACAATCGTCCCAATGTTCGCAAATTCGTCGACAGATGTTCAAGTACTGTGCAATTAAATCAACGCTCGCTGCAAATTGTCACTGCGTTTATTTCTCTAATAAAAAAATTAAATGGATTCCAATGTTTCATTTTTACTAACAGCCTGTAATTGTTAATTTTTGGACATCTGTGATCTGTGGCTATCATCTATGACCTCTTCTAAGAGGGGCCACCTATTTCTTTATTCATTAATTATTATTATTAAAAAATGCGTATAAGTATCGTCTAATTAGTCACTGATTTCCAATTAACAACTATTAATTTTACTATCCTAGCTGCGGCTGCACAGAGAAGGATCGAGCGACTAGTGTATGATAACAAAATAGTATAAAGAGGAGGAAGTAAAACATATTCTTCCCACGTCCAAGTTTTCGAAACTAGGAAAGGGCGTAGCTAAGTCAAACGCATGCAAGCACATCTTGTGAAAGGCGGATATCAAAACTGTTATCTAGTTTTAGAAGCTTGATATAAAAATATTAACTCTTTCAAGCCGTTCTTTCATTTTATAAAGCCTTAAACGTATTTTCTTAATAATTATGTTAAAAGCAAAATGCTATATTCTTCTCTATATATAAAAATGAATCCATATTTCCCTTGGTCACGGCATCACGTGTGAACGGGTGGGCCGATTTCGTTAATTATTTTTTTATAATATTCCTTGAAGTACGAGGATGGTTCTTATGTAGAGAAAACGTAAACATGTACCACGGGCGAAGCCGGGGCGGACCGCTAGGAATTTTATAAAACATGAACCTGTTTCTGCACTTCTAAGATTATAAAGCAATTTTTTGTTAAGCTATAGAGTTTTCAGTAGCCTTTGCTGTAATTTTAAAATACAATTATGTCTTTTATAAAAGATCCCTACTTCCAGAACCTTTGAAGTTCGACGAAACATGAGCGAAGCGAAGGCGGGTCGCTTAAACAGGGATTATTATTATAATTCTAAGAATTATTCCGTATAAATAGAAAATTGATGGAATATTTATTTCTACATTACGAATTTTGTCATCCTAAAATTATTCGAGAGAAAAAATTGGTCTAGATTCGGATTCATGAAATTACAATTCTGTAAACGGAATTATATTATTTCCCTTCGTCATTTCAAAAAAAATTGAAACAGCTTTGATCGACATTTAATATTACTACCTACATAATTTATTTCATAATTTGAATAACTTCAAAGTAGACCGATGATTTTGTTAAATATTCTAAATTGTAAGTCTATATCGGGATAGAAGAAATATATTGAATTATAAGTTTTCGTTGTTACATTTTTAAGCTATTGCATAGCATCTATCGCGGGCCTTGAGCGCGGGGGCCGAATCGAGAAATTCCGTAACGAAAAAACCTCACGCTCCCCACTCCGATGGGCGTGGAGGTGTGGCTTGAAGGCATGCTATGCAATAGCTCTACCGAGTGATAACATATGATTGAATTTAATAATGGTACCTACATAAGAATCAGGTTTCCTTTCACCATCTCATGTGTAATAACACATACGCAATTATTTTCATGTTATAATGCAGATTTATTAAATGTATGTTAAACGGCGCGTGCAATGGAAAACACAAGGAAACGTTGTTTGTATGAAAAAGTCGAGTTTAAAGCCTAGATATTTATGTGTATAAGATACTAGCTGCGCCGCGTGGTTTCTCCCGCGTGGCTCCGCTCCTGTTGGTCTTAGCGTAATGATTTAAAGCCTTCCTTGATAAATGGGCTATCTAATATCTACCAAAAGAATTTTTCAAATCGGACCAGTAGTTGTAGTAGACCAGAGATAAGCGCGTTCAAACAAACAAATAAACTCTTCAGCTTTATAATATTAAATATAGATTTAAATAACAACAGAAATGTAATTTATACTGCACTTTAATAAAGCTTTTAGCATAGGTACTCTGCGTATGATACATAAGTACATTTAATTTTCCCGCGCAAACCTTTCCATCGTGTGTCATTCTCGAATGTTCCTTAATTCATAAACACAATGATTAATAAATGATTACGTCACGGGAAAAGCCTTTGAACGTATCAAATGTCAGTCGTAAGTCTGACTTATGTTTCCACACCGGCAAATAATCTTACATTATTCATGAGAGATCGTGTGAAATATAGTAGCTTGTGTTTAATTATTGTTCAGGACGCCATATTGGAAAGAAAAATGTCTTAATACGTATGTTATTTTTTGTAATATAAAACGAATATTTATTCGAATATTTCGTGAATCCCTCTTTAACCCGATTAGAATTTTACAGTTCTGTAACTAATAGATACTAGTTAATCACTAAACTTCAAAACAGCCCAACAGTATAAAATGATTCAATGCATGCTCAACAATATAAATAAATGTAACATCTTTATAGCATGTTTACCATCAAATAAATAATTATGCATCAATACGAATTTGAAGTCCATTTGGATAATTATCATATTCTAAACCTTTAGCCACATTTGACATTATTTATTAAAAGGATATACATTCGTAGTGTGCATTTAAATCAAAGAATACTTAACAAAGTAATTCAGATGAGCAGAGATTAGAGAAGTTGGTAAAATATTCATGAGTTGGACCTGCGTTGATGAGGATCACCAATGTTGTTATAAGTTTCTGTATTGCAGTGTAAGTGAGTCTTGTATATATTTTCTTGGGTTGTTTATTACTGGTTAACATGAAAGTCATAGTCAATTTTCATTTGTTGCGAATTACATCCATCCATCAGATCATAGAGTTCTTATCAAAGACATGTTAGTTAATGTACATCATTTTATCTGCCTCATTTATGTTCAAAATATTAATATATTTTGTTGCAAATAGTCGGAAAAATATCGCTTATAAGAGCTTGATTATTTTTATTCATTTGTACCTATGTTGATTTAAACTTTAAGGTATAGTCACAGTACATATTACAATATTCCCTGCATATCTGTGGTTTAAGGTAATTAAATCTTTAATAAAATTAAAATTAAAACAATTTCCTTTCTTCCAGCATTTCTACGAAATTTCTAAACATTATAAAACTCCGGAAGGATAACGTTTATTCGTTTAACGTTCTATTCTTTCGCAATTTTAAAAATGTACCAAATTTTCCTGCTCTTAGGTTATTTATTTTTAACGTCACAGCAATAAAAATGATAACTACAAAGAAAACTATAAAAAAAAGTTAAATAAAAATATAATCGAACGATTAAAATATCATTCTTTAGCAAAAATACATGAATTAATAACATTCTCGATAAATTTTATTTAAATTCACATTTAAACACTACAATATTCACCATTGAACATCGCTATCAGGCAGCCCTTGTAAAATAATTCGGAATAAAATTATAATCAATATGCAAAAGCGTTACAGAATTCACTTTCCGCTCGAACGGTTATAAAATTCGACAATCGTATTGAAATCGGCTTAAAATTTGCTGACGTTGACTGAATAGCAAGTCGTAATTGAAATAACGACTTCGCATATCAGCCCCCGTACCATGTCTTTAAGCAGTATTATTTCCAGTGTGGAAAAATGACAGCGCAAATAGGTGAGCTAGCGCCATCACTTTTATACACTGGTAATAATACTGTTAGCTGCTAGTTATTATATGCATTACTAGGGAACGGATTTTGATGCGTTTTTTAGTCGATAGTCTCTAGGAGGGTTTGACCATAATAATTTGTTAAGTTTTAGACAAAGCGGGCGAAACCGCGGGTGAAAAGCTATACAGCTCGTAAGTCTGATTAGTTTTGTTAAGTCTGATTAGTTGCATTGGTCTGAAGCTTGATTATTAATTATACAGAATAGCTGGAATTTCCTCTTGAACTGATGACACAATATCTGATTAAAACTATAAATAGCAGTATACAATGGAACGCATTTGACGTTGTATTCAATATCCCTAAGGTAGCATTTGCCTGACCGATATATAGCCCTGTATCTATTTGTAGACATGTTATTTGATAGAGAGACCATGTGGACCGTTTATTAGTATATTTTCCTAGTGTAAGTGCTGTATGTGTTCCTTTTTGACGTGACAACGTCTTATAATTCGATAGCGCCGGCTGCACGCACGAAAAAACAAGACTCATGCGGCGTTACCTCGCTCTGAGGCGTTCCATGTAGTGCAAGCGAGAGCGCGGAACGAGCGACAATGAAGCACAATCGGACGTTGTCACGTTCAACTACTTATCGTCAGTGACTTTACAGACAACCAATTTTTAATATATTGTAATAAAATGTATTGTTGTATGCAATAAAGATTATAAATAAATAAATAAGTTATTGACAATCGTTTTACTTACGACAGTATCAATAAACAACAATTGTCGTCTAAGCTTATGAAACATACAATCAATATGGTAAATTAGGTTCGGTATATCAAATGAATTTGAAAAAACAGGGCTGCCATTGTACACTTTTAGATAACAATACAATAGGTAAATCTATATTTAGTTAAACACTGTATTCCAGCCCCAATTCGTTATTGTTGCGTCTTCTGTTGTCTAAATGTCTCATTTCTGAAACGACAACGATATTGTGCAATCATTTATTTATCTATCTATGTATCAAAGTTCATATTCGATCAGCTATTTTGCGTGAAGAGGAACAAACATCCATAAATTTCAAACTTTACTTTTCAGTTGTATATGTTTAATTTTCATATTACGCAGATATAAATGTATGAAGATATAAAACACAAAGCAACTAAAGGTGTTGTGAAGAGAGCTTGAGCCCTACACGATTTGTCTCAAGGGCCCTCTCTCGACTCTGAAATAAAACACCAATAAGGGACTCAAAGGAGATATTGCTTTTGAACACGGGTTTTAATATAGAATTTATTATTCGACTATATTGATTTAAGACAATTTGGATGATTTTGTAATAGAAAAACACATTGTTTGTTTGTATACTGAAACATTGTTATTTTAACTCTATAGAGACTAGAGAGGCTTCTTTGAGAGTTTTATTTTAGTTTTTAGTTACAATGATAATTTTGTAAGAAAATAATAGTTTCACCTTTAATTATATGTGTATTAAATTATTTTCTTTTTATTTATATAGAGAAGAATCTAATAGAAGTTTTTGAAATATTATAAAGAAAAGACAATTAAATCTTGGTTAAATGAATGATTAATAGCATTTCTTATAGGAAATTACAATGAAACTTAGAGCATTAATGAAGTGACTACTCTTTCTTTGTAGATTTATTTTAATTTATACTAGCTTACCGCCCGCGGCTTCGGCCGCTTTGTCTAAAACCTAATAAATTATATACTAAAACCTTCCTCTTGAATTACTCTATCTACTAAAAAAAACCGCATCAAAATCCGTTGCGTAGTTTTAAAGATTTAAGCATACAAAGGGACATAGGGACAGAGAAAGCGACTTTGTTTTATACTATGTAGTGATTATTGGAAGGATAATACCGTAAATACAAACTTTGTATTTACACTATTTTCTTTATAACATAAGATATTTTTAAATGTACATAAACATTTTTGAAGACAATTATTATTTGAGAAACATTCGAAACGTCACGTTAAAACACAGATGATTAATTATATTTGTTAAAGTTACTTGAACTCAGAGTCAAACAATAATTCGTTCTTACAACTGAAAAAATATATTTTATTAATCCCAAAAGATTTTTTCGCTAGAACTGAAAGAAATGTTGACATTTACAAAATATACGGGCAAAGTTTCAAATGTTCTAACTTTATTCCTACCAAGGATTAAAACATGACTTCAGCATTATTTATACGTGTTTTATGGATAGATTTTTCGACAAGAACCTTCATAAATTATGGCATTTCTCCGATATTTTTCGCAGGTTACTTCGGTAAATATAAGAAGTATTTATTATCTAATATAATGAATGGTGTCCCATTTTGTTATGAATATAGTGTTCATTTACCAACTTAGAACATACTTTCAGATCAGCAAACATTGTTTTTTTTTATCATAATCAAGCGATTGACTGTTTGCTTGTAATTATATATGAGATAAAAGCATACTGTTGCAAATGTTATAACTCATATTATGTGATTTGTATTCTGTAAACCAGTTATACAAACCGGTGAAAACTATGTTTAAAAACTATTGTTATTTTTCATTCAATTTGTCAATTTAATTGAAATAAATGTTTTCTTATCTTCTATTTACTTTTCAATTCTTTAACTAAAAGGTCACTGCCTTCGTCACACAAAAGCGCAAATAGCATTTTACAAAGCATTTTTAAGTAAAAGTCCGCCTTTTTGTAACGAGTTCTCTCAAAAAAATAATATTTCTGCACAGCAAAATAGTTCGTCGTCAATATATAAACAAACACAGGCTTCATTTATTTGCAATCATTAAAATATTTACGTTAATATTAAAATATTTACTTCGCAAACGGAACAAAATAAACACGCAATACACGGAGCGTATCGAAATTGATATTTTTTATCGCGTTTCATTTTTGCCTCTTCGTTATTTATGAGCCCAGCGTTCATAGCTATTAAATCATTATACTTAAATGCATGTTTTGATTGACGACTGGGATAAGCTAAAACAGTTCATGAAATTGTATTTATTTCGATTTTAAAGCCACAAAAAGGAACGTTTTTCATTTAGATTTTTTGAAAGAGATTCTCAACTGAACAGGATATATTCTTCATGTTGTTATAGGTATTTTTATGTTTTACAGGACAGGTTTTTTTTTTATTTCTTACATCAAATCGTATAAGATAGAAAACGTATGTATGATTTTCTGTCTTGTTTAATTATAGGATTAAGAGCAATTATCATAGTAAGTATATATTTCAAGTTGTGTTGTGTGTTCATAGCTGTGGGTAAAAATTACCACTATATGGATCCCCGACAAGGGTAAAAGGCTGCGTGGCAGGCTCCGAATCAGATGGCGAGACGAACTGTACTCTCATTGCAAGGAATGGAATAGGAAGACGTGGACGGAGGGAAGAGAGAGAGGCCTTTGCCCAGCATGTCTGTACATGGTTGAATAATAAATAAAATATTTCTTATCAAAACTATCTGTTATTTATATCCTTGAAAATGTTAAATAATCCCTCTATAGCTGAGTATTTTGCCTCCGTTCAGTAGATATTGCCAATGCGGTTGCATTATCGAGATGAGATACAGAAATAGAAGGACTACTTGTATACGTAGTATATTATTATTAGTCTGTGGTACTACCTACATGGCTGACTAAACGTGTCCCGGTGTAAGCCAGCACTTCAATTTGTATTTGACACTAGCTTTGCTCCGCGGTTTCACCCGTGGCTCCGCTCCTGTTGGACCGTGATGATATATAGCCTATAGCCTTCCTCGATAAATGGGCTATCTAACACCAAAAGAATTTTTGAAATCGGACCAGTAGTTCCTGCGATTAGCGCGTTCAAACGAACAAACAAACAACTTCAGCTTTATAATATTAGTATAGATAAATGCCAATGAAATCCAATCCAAATTTTTGAATTCTCTATATAAATTATACAGTAAAAATAAAATAATTAGTAAGATTTCATGTGATTAATCCGCATGTTCCCTCAAATAAATACCTATTTCACAGTAATTTTATACAAAATTTTATATAAACTAAACATCCACACACATCTTACCAACACCACATCAACAGGTAACCATATTGATCAACAAAACCCTAAATAATTAAACTGAAGTTTTGCAACTAATTCTCACGTGATAATATACTGGCGCCATGTTCTGTGATCCTACATAATAGATGTGACAAGTTACTTACGGAAATTTTCTTAACACACGACGTGTCGCGGGAAATACTTGTTCTTGGAAATTGTTGGTCGTTTATAGGTTACGACTTTTTTTATCGTGAGGACGAGGAAATGAAAATTGAGCCAGGTCTACACACATCATTTTAAGGTAGAGCAATTCGTGGCTAAGAATTTTATTAATTGTATGAATCAATTAATTTATTAATAGACCTAAACATTTCTGTTTTAATCAAAGAATTCACAATTTATTCATACAATAATATAGGTAAATACTTAAATAAGTATTACAAATTTCACAGTAAAAATAACATCATGCATAAGTTGGTATTTGTATTTTTTTTCTACCAAGATATTGTGAAGTTTTTTTGAGGCATTTTTATTTACAAAACTGATATATGAACATTTCGTTCATAGTGATAAATATAAATTATCAGTTTTATTAAGCTCTTATTAAAGAAACATTGTATTTAAATATTTTTCCTGAAAACATCGTATAGTGTAACCAAGGGCATTACGTTGACGATAAAGTTTCTCACCATTCTGTTTTATGAAACGATATACGTAACCCTATTTCACTTACAATATTACAAAACACATGGTTATGAATGATTAATTTATTTTTCTAGATTATAAAAAAAGTTTAAGATATTTAATTAAATAAGATTTTCATTTAATTTATTCAGTTTCACTTGTACGTCTTCTATATTATTATAAGAACTAGTTGTGCTGGAGGCCGTCTTTCAACAACTTTTTTCTTGCAACATACGTGCTTGATATTTACAGAAAGATTATTTATTTAAATTAATAATATAATCATTATATTTTGTTATATTCATCGCATACAATTTCATATCACATAATTTGCAAGAAAAACCTTTGAAATAACAAAATTCAAAACTATACAACTTCTGTAATAGGTATTTTAGCTAAAAAAAGTCAAAACCTTTTCATATTCTACACTGAGTATTTCTCAAGTTAATCAGGATTTGTAGTAATAATATCTACATATTTTCTTTATAGCTCCTGAACTGAGCTTTATTCTCCGAGCAGCTTATATTCTCATGTACAATTCATAAAGTAATATTAATATTGAGGTCGACTGTTGCTAGTTTTTGTGAAAGTTCCCAGTGGAACGAACAAGGACATATTTTATATGAATCTTATTATAATGAATCGCTTTTGACCTTATTTTAAATAATTTTTAAACTTAACACTCAATAATTTTTAAAATAATATATATTCGCATATGAATCTTATAACACTTTTATTTAAGATATAGTCATATAAAACTATTAAAAACATTACTTTTTTGACGACAAAAAATACCTCGTAGGTACTTTTGATAATGGAAAAGCAATACTTTACACAATATAATTTCACAGATTCGTTGTTGAAGGCCGACAAAAGATAATTAAATTCAATCTGACACCCAAAGATCAATGCAACAAAAGGAAAAGCATCGACTTCAAATCCACATCCGTCATTTTAAGTTGGAAACACAAATTAACTTTTACAAACATTTATAGAGCCTATAATTTCTAATATCCCCAGATATAAAAGAACTACCAATAACAATAATTCCTAAACTAGAAGACCATTTCATATTTTTTCATCAAATCGATTTCATGCGTCATAATAATTGAAATATGTGCGAGAAATACTCACAAATCCTTTCAAAAGTGGAAATAAAGGCCACATGGAACCAAAATAAGTCTATAAATAGCTGGAAACGGGCACCCCGGACATTTTATCGAACAATGGATACTTAGACTGCGTTATCATTTCATTTGTTTCTTGACAAGATATTTTGTGCAATACTGCCAATGCTTTGGTTTGAATATACTTCTTCTTCTCTTTGTGTTTGGCCCCAACCAGGCTTGTAATTTAAATGACAGAATTTCTTCAAATGGTATTTCGCTTTTCTTTCAATTAAATTAAACTATAATAACAATTATTATCAAATAGATTGGTTACATCCAATAATGTAGTACAAAGTAGTCAGATGAAAATATATGAATACTAATATATTATCTTAATATATATATTAATCTCGTGTCACAATGTTTGTCCTCAATGGACTCCTAAACCACTTAACCGATTATAATAAAATTCGCACACCATGTGCAGTTCGATCCAACTTGAGAGATAGGATAGTTTAAACATGTAGGTACCACGGGCGAAGCCGGGGCGGACCACTAGTAATATTATGAATACTAAACAGTTCTTCGATGTTAAATACCTATTTTATTTTTACAGCAGATAAGATTCGCAATTTGGAAGAAAGAAAGAAAATACGATTATTTACACAAGTAAGAAGAAAAATTTCTAAATATTGTTATGTTTGTTCCGTTCCAATATTCTTAAAATAAGTAGAATCTTTGAGTAAACAAAAGAGGGAATTATTTACACTCTGTTAAGTGTTTGATAATAATGTAAAATGACAATTTTTACTTTTTATGCCTTTTATACCATTGTTAGGTAAAATACAAGTCCGTATCATATAAAACATGAATTTCTACTTCGGTTTTTAATGCGGTTAAAATTTTATCTTCAAAAAGTATCATAATTACCATATGTATCTCTTTAAAATTTCAGTGTACAAAGACTTAATTTTAAACATGTATTTGGTATCGACACAGCTAACCTACGTTGTAGATTATTTACAAAAAACATACCTAGCTTAAAACTTCACGAGGTTTATTTTACGATGAAGTTGTTATAATATTCGAGTGATTAATTAAAAATACAAATAATATACTTTCTTTTATATCCTACACTAGCGGTCCGCCCCGGCTTCGCCCGTGGTACATGTTTACGTTTTCTCTACATAAGAACCATCCTCGTACTTCAAGGAATATAATAAATAAAGAATTATCGAAATCGGTTCAGCCGTTCTCGAGTTATGCGCTTACCAACACATTTTGCGATTCATTTTTTTATATAAGATTATTACCTACTACTTTGTAAATAACAGTATACATGATACATCTCAAAAACAACAATAACATCACATATATCTTACCAAACCTCAATAGTAGGTTCATGATACTACATTATCACACAAAATACCCTTTTCTACGGATTTATTGTTATGGCTCCCAAAAGACATCCATCTCTCCAAAATATAATGTGTACTCGTTCGCTACAAGAAAAACTACGACACAAGCAATTAGCTGAATTATTTATTGTTATTACTTTTGAAAGTAATTTCACTGGAGATCTTTAGTGGCCATTTTTATAGATTTTAGCAAAAACATCTTAAATATGTTGTTAAATTTAGCAGAAAAATAATAGAGTAGGTATTATTAATATAATATAGGTAATAGGTAATTCTAAGCTATAATAAACAATTAAAACAACAAACAGTGCACATAAGATACTCGTATTATATTAGTAGCTTTCCGCCCACGGCTTCGCCCGCGTTTTCAAAGAAAAACCCACATAGTTCCCGTTCCTGTGGGATTTCCGGGATAAAACATATTTATTAATCCAAGTTACCTGTATGTGAATGCCAAATTTCATTATACCTAATCAGTTAAGTAGTATTTGAGTTGAGTGAAAGAGTAACAATCATCCATACATACATTCTCACAAACTTTCGCATTTATAAAATTAGTAGAATTCAAAAAAGCAAGCATAAAATTAAATGTAATTTTATACGATCAGCAAGAAAATATACATATGAGGAAAAAATTTGTGTTAATCCATACTAATATTATAAATGCGAAAGTAACTCTGTCTGTCTGTCTGTTACTCAATCACGCCTAAACTATTGAACCAATTTTCATGAAATTTGGTATGGAGATATTTTGATACCCGAGAAAGGACATAGGCTACCTTTTATTGCGAAATATGTACCACGAGCGAAGCCGGGGCGGACCACTAGTAGTTTATATTTATTTTGTATGTTCTCTTGTAGCGTATAGGTAAATTCAGTGTAACCTTTTGAAAGAATATAAAGGTTACGCAGTAAGCTATTATAATATGATATATGTTACACTCTTTATTTGGGGCACGGCTTGTTTTGTACAGACGAAATAAAAATAGTGTAGACTAGTCTCTTAATAAACAGTTATTGAAGAATGGTCCCTATGTATATTTAATAGAAGATAGTAGTAATAGATAATAGTAGTTCTTTATATTATAAAGATAAGACTCGGAAATCTTCGTGTCACCATTTTAATAAATTTCTCATCATTTAAACCTACTATGAACTACGTAAAACATTTCAAAATCTAAATTGGCCCAATATTGAGTTTTTGTGAGACTATACGAATATCGATTGATTTTTATATAAATAGATTACCAATTAGGTACAATATATACAATAAAGGATGGCGTTTCTTAACACCAATTAACTAATAAATACAAACACGTGATAATACTGTCAGGTTACGGAAGCTACGCATTTATCACAATTAAGATAGCTCCCTGAAATTGTACCATCTCATTACAACGAATCCCACCTGCGTTCTATTGCATGGTCTATTTACTATATTGCTATTATTCATCGGGATATATAAAGTTGGTGTATAAGAAATATTTATATTATGGAAGAAACGACAACTATGTGAAATATAATTATTATAGAGATATCAAAAACTAAAACAAGTATAACATTAAATTATTAATTCAACAGTAGGTACATATTCTTAAAGGAATATCACTTTAACATTCTCCAATAAGCAATTTTTCAATGCTTGGATAAAACTTATACGTCCAATAAAGTATTACACGATAATATTAAAATGTCACGTAAACTGTCAAATACGGGCAATTAGAATACGTTTTTAAAATGGTAGTTTTATACCTTACATTATTCGACGAATAAGTTTTAAGCAAGGATTGAAAAATCAGCCCTTATAATATAAAATTATTAATTTTAGCATAAATAAGTGCATCAAAATGAACAGTATTAAAATTATTATTTTCCACTTTCCTTTTATGTTAAATCCGATAAAATCAAAATCATAAAAGCTACTATGACATTTACTAATACACAGTTTAAGGTATCAACAGAATCCGTAATAATTCTCACAATATGGTATAATATTAGAATAAATGAATATCAATTTGGAACCGTTTAAATGATCCTCGCCCACAAAACATGCGTTAGCCTGACCTTTGAAAACTCATATTTTGCGATCATAATATCATAACGTAGGATAAATTATTTGAATTGACTCTGTAATAGTCATATTTTAAAAATATTAGCTCCCACGACTTCGATTTAAATGAGAGTTTCGGGAAACGATAATCTTTCTTTCTCGAAAATATAAAGTTCACATATCACCTACTTTGACAAATTCGTCATTCTTTGTTTAGTACCTTTCTGTTATATAGATAATTAAAATTAAACAATATGACACTAAGAAACATTTTACACCACCCCATGTACCTACTTCTAAATTATATATTCAAATATTCAATGGTTACTTATACGTTATTTTTCTATAGGGATCAAACTAATCTGTCGTCGAATATTGAGATATTACAAATACTTATAAAACATTTTTACATTACTGTAATCAAAAAATATTCCTAAACGCCTATTGTTGTACAACCACAAAACATTAATATACAAAAACCCATTTATCAATAATTCGATATTAAAAATATTTTTTTTTTTTTTTTTTTTTTCAAGTGGGGAAATCTTGCCTAAGATACCCACGGCTCCCGGGGAAGGAGCCGTGGGTTATGTCGGATTCCTACCGACCAAAACCCCACCGTGTACCAACGCGCTGCTTTAGACGGGATGCGGGCACACATTCGCAATCTTCCGCATGTCCCGCCCAGCAGTTGCCCGTTTCCAGGCCCTCCGCCACTTTCCCGTTTCCAGGCCCTCCACCAAATGCCCACCCCGGGGCGGCGCAAGCTGTACACGAGCTCACGCCACCCGCTCGCCGATGATGGATTGTTCCCCGTTCCATCATCGGCGTTCCCCAATCCCTCGACCCCAGCACCGACCGGCCGAAGGGCGCGCGCCGAAAGGCCCTCTGAAACGTGATTCACGCGTCGAAGGACCCTCCGGCGCACTTTTATAGAGGTTTCCCTCGCAGCCCCCACCTCACACCAGAGGTGGCGGCCCTCGGTCCGGCCCCACGGACCGGATTACGAGTTGGCAGACGGCTGTCGCAGGACAGCCGCCGCCCCACTCCCACCTACAGGAGTCACCGCGTGTCACAAAAGTGACGCGTCGGGATCCCGCCCCCTGCTTTGCTGGTAGTTAGACTACCAACAAAAAACAACGCGCGCGGCCTCTGGCCGCCATCCACCGCCGCAAAGCGCAGCCCCCTGCCAGTCGGTCGGAACGAGACCCAAACGAGCCCCGATCGACCTTCCAACCCCATTTTGCCCAGCCAAATTGCCAGGCCGCGACCACTAGCCGCCATACCTCGCCGTACCACAACGGCACCTGAGCCAATCCTGGCCCCCCGGAGGATCCTAGCCAGCTAGCCAGCCATCCAGCCAGCCAGCCAGCCAGCCGGACAACCAGCCGGTGACAGCAAGCCAGCCAGCCGCCGCGGCTCAAAGCAGCCAGCCAGCCAACCGGTGGGACAGCCGGTTTCAGCCAGCCTGCCAGCCGGCCCCCTAGCCAGCCAGCGAGGCAGCCGGTGTGACCAGCCGGTTCCAGCCAGCCCGGCCAGCCGGCCTTCAAGCCAGCCAGCCAGCTATATGGATCCCTGGCCGTCGAACCAATCGTGTCGTCAGACGACAGACCGGCCTTTCAGCCCCTCCGCGTCCAATTAGCTTCACTCAGAGTACACAAGTGCACTCCAAGCTACTGAGCCCCCCCGGCCACGACAAGGCTTGGAACTGATGGGGGGGATATTAAAAATATACTCCAACATTTTATACGATTAGAATCCTGAAATTGCGGGTTTATTAAACGAATTTAACTTTAATATTCCGAGGCGAGGTGTAATCAGGAAAACCGCTAAATAGGTTTGTCGAGTGCTGATATCATTCCTGTGAAGATCCCTTATATAATTTGTATGAATTTACTTACTCTCCCGGTTCCTAAAACGTCGTATGAATAATGTAAGGCATTTTAAACTTTTTTTATAGTATAAGTAAGTCGGTTCTGTCTGTCTGTTTTTATATGCTTAGATCTTTTAAACTACGCTGCTGGTTTTAATGCGGTTTTTGTAATAGATAGAGTGCTTTTTGAGGAAGCTTAATTTCGAAATAATAACATTCTAAAATAGAAATATGTATTATCAAATACTTATCCATAAATGGAGCAATATTATTAATGTAATGAAATCAAGATTTTCTTTGAAAGGATCTTTTTAAGCGTAATTTTGAAACGTTTTCATTTTCATTCTAAAAATATTGCTTACGATTTAATAATTCATTTTTAATCTGTTGGTACATTACGATTTAATATTTTTAACGCTCATTCCTTGATCATTCAATAGAAAAAGAAAAATAAAAATACAATACAAATCTTTGTATTGTTACAGACTGAAAGTACAGATAAACCCAAGATTTGTAAAGACCAACATTAAAATTTTAAATATAATTGTACCAAATATGAGTGTATAAATTAACAAGCATCCAATTTATAGGTACCTATCTAAGGGTACTTATATAATAATTTTTCTTATGTTACTTTTACGTGAGCGTAAATCGTATAGCAAAACGGACTGAAAATTTGCAATAATCATTAGAGGACTATCATTTTTTGGTTTCTATTTAAATAAAATAACCCAAGAAAAACCATTACAAAGGTTTTTAAGATTTAACTACCATATTACTCCTAATAATATCGTGTTGATAGTAAAATCTCTGATTTTATTTGCATCTTCATTCATCCCCAACACAATGCGCTAAAAACCAATGATTCAAAAAGCTCTTAGTATAGCCAGAAAAGGCACATAATTATCTTTCCATTTGCCATAATAGCGTGACAAATGTTCAATCATTTTGCTGACGTCACAACGTGACATTGAGTTATCCTGAAGATTCACCAACCTGCCCCCGTACCTTCTTAAAGCAAGATTATTTTCAGTGTGCAAAAGTGACAGCGCTATAGAGTCGTCTAGTGCCATCACAATAAACTGAAAACAATACTGCTAGAAGACATCATGGTAATCCCCGGGGGTTGTATTCAAGGTTTCATAACATGACGACTTCGTACTTCCTTGTAAAAAGTCGACAGTATAACATTTGAAAAGTTATGTTTCGGGTCTATAAAATTGTGTAATTGAAGTCATAAATACGGGCACACTAAATTCCTATTTGTGACAACACCCGTTCTGTGAGATAGCTCCTACTACTAGAGAATAGTAAGAGCTATCTTAGCTCAATATTATGATATGCTAATAGTTCAAACTTATATTTAAGTCTCACATAATAAGAGCCATAATTCCGGAACAACTCCAAACTAAAGGAATTTCACAGTCCCCAACAGACTAGAAACACTTTTAGTACACTAACATTCCACAATTATATTAAAACTTATTATACAAGCAGTAATCCTGGAACAATTACAAACTACTGAATAATTCCACATGCAAACAAGATAGTCATTGATGATAATAATCAAGGACTTTACTATATGAATCTCAAAATCCCACTTGTATCATTCTCCTTTAATCACCATAAATTAATGACGTTTATAACGAAGTTTCTTCGTCACATAGCCTTTTTACATAACTCATTAGAATTGTTAAATATTGAATTTAGGGCTAATTTTTCAATCCTTGGTTAAATCTTATTCCTCGAATAATGTATAAAACTACAAAGGTAAATGGACACAGAAATAAATGTTCCACATTCAAATATATTTATTGTCCCCATATTTATCTCACATATAATAAGGAGAAATATAGTCATAATCCGACTAAAATTCCAAACTCCGGGCACATAGAACGATCCATTAAGACAACAAGCTACCTAAGGGACGTATTCGGATCCCAGTTTACCTACGAAGCAGGTCAGATACACTCTACAGGTACAATACACATAGTTACATGGAGACACAATATATATACACTAGTTGAATCACACTACTTCGTCTACGCTTTTTTAAGGGACTTTTTCTTTCACTTTTCAACTTTTTTTTTTACTGCTACGCTCTGATCCGTATATCGTAGAGTGATGTTTTATAGCTTACCGCCCGCGGCTTCGCCCCCTTTTCTAAAACCTAATAAAGTATATACTAAAACATTCCTCTTGAATCACTTTATCTATTTAAGAAAACCGCATCAAAATCCGTTGCGTAGTTTTAAAGATTTAAGCATACAAAGAGACATAGGGACATAGGGACAGAGAAAGCGACTTTGTTTTATACTATGTAGTGATAGCAATAGCATTATTTGCAAAAAGGTGCTTATTTTTCTCATAGCCCTCCTTGATTACTGACTATCCGGTATGAAAACATATTCAATTCTAACTATAACTTGCTGTGATGACCGCGTTCAAGCTATAAATCAAAATGTACTCATAAAATTATTACTTCCACGATGATATCAAAAGTTATAAGTATTTAAAAAAGACATTTAGGGTTAGTTTACTTTATTTAGAGTCAATTTTATATTTTTGTAGCTTTGGATTGGCCTCCATAATTTCATTTATATTCAAACTTATTTTTTACTATCCTACAAACTTTATAAGCAAAAGAACACAACAAACATATAATAACCCTTTATATTCTACAAGTATGGACAGAAATATAGATACATTGCAAGATATAGATAATAGTGAAGCAGCTCGCGTCACACAGTGTGATGTTGAGCAACTATCCAAACATATAATTAAAGAAAAACATGACTTAACTATCATTTCTCAGAATATTAGAAGCGTATGTACAGCAATTGTAACGACCTTTATATTACACTTACTCAACTGAAATGTACAGCAGATATATTGATTCTCACTGAATGTAGACTTACACCAAACAAACCTATACCTAAATTACAAGATTATGTTTCACATGCAACCATACTGTAATATTATCTCAATGTATAAAAGACGCAAAAATTTAGGCACTTTAAAGCACTCCATCCTAATTAAGATATAAAGAAAAGAAGCGTTAAATATTTCATTACGTAATGACTCTCATTTTTCACCAAAAAGGTTATATAAATGGACCTTAAAACAATTTCAATACCCTTATTTTCATAACCGCGAGGCGGAATAAAATGGCGCGAAAGTCATAATTAATCATGGAAAAAAACAAAAAGCCCTCGATTTCTTGAAAATTCCCGCTCAACTTTTGACTTTAAAACTTTTTTATTAGTCAGTTCGCAGATAATCTTCAAAAGTTTTATATTCGGCAATTCTTTTTTTTTTTTAATAGTCATATCATTTTTCGAATAGGCAGATAATTTCATTATACAACAATTATATTATCATAGATGATGTTAGAATTTTTTATCTGTGCCAACATTTGCCGCGCAAAAGCTTCGCTTTCTAATTCGCTTTTTAATTAGTATAGACGAAACTCCACAGATTATATAAGCCTTCATTGTAATGAAGATAAAAGCAAAATATCTATTGATGTAAACATTATAATTAATTAATACAGCGCTATCACGTTGCGCGACTTATAATTAATCACAGAATATCATGGCAAAAGCTGCTTTTGAGATCTGACAGTTACATAAGGCGAAACTGAATTAAAATTCTTGTGTGTATTCTATTAAGTATGAAAATTAATAAAGTGAAGTGTTAAAAAACATACAAAATTTAAGGTTTTTTTTTATGCAAGAGGAGGCAACAGAGCAGACGCGTCACCTGGTGGTAAGTGCTCCACGTCGCCCATATGAACCCACAGTGCCAAAGACATTGTGAGTATGTTGCCGACCTTTCAGGTAGGAATATGCTCTTTTCTTGAAGGTCCCCAGTTCATAGCCGTTTGGAAAAGCCGCATGAGGGAGTTTGTTCCAGATGTCTGTAGTGCGCGGGAGAAAGATCTTTTAAAGCGTACAGTAGTAGATTGCCAACAGTGAAGTTGGTTTTGACTTTTGAATAATAGGAGTTATAAATCTGATAATAATATTACTAGTATAGTATTATATTATGTGTTATAAAATTATGCAAATTTGAAGTAAATTAGAACTCAACTATACAGCAGGTTCGTGCACATCTTCTTATATATAAAAATGAATCGCAAAATGTGTTGGTAAGCGCATAACTCGAGAACGGCTAAACCGATTTCGATAATTCTTTTTTTATTATATTCCTTGAAGTACGAGGATGGTTTTTATGTAGAGAAAACGTAAACATGTACCACGGGCGAAGCCGGGGCGGACCGCTAGTAATAATATAATAATTCCCATCTAAATGCTTTTTAATGAAACATACAATGTATTCCTCAAATGTTAAACTGCAGACGTATTCGTTTACTCACAAAATTAATAATTACCCAAGCTTGAATTCCATTTACCGAGCATTACCGAGCGTATCTGATCTCAGCAAAGCGCAACTCGGAATAAAACCACATCAACTTTATAAATTAAACTTGTAGAATACAGTTTCTAGTGCAGCTATTTGGCCTTTGGTTTTAAGAATATTCCTTTTTTATCTATCTATACTAATATTATAAAGCTGAAGAATTTTTTTGTTTGTTTGAACGCGCTAATCTCAGGAACTACTAGTCCGATGTAGAAAATTCTTTCAATTTTAGATAGCCCATTTATCGAGGAAGGTTATATATCATCACGCTAAGACTAACAGAAGCGGAGCACTGCGGGTGAAACCGCAGCTAGTCAATACTATGATGACAGAAACAGTCAAATGATACGAAATTATACGACACTGTGTTTAATTTGTATCCGATTCTGATTTGGTTTGCGGTTGGCTGTCGAGGTCTAGCGGCTTTAACTAATTAACTATACAATTGTCGGTAACTAATACAGTCTATAGATACTTAATATGTGGAATATAGGGTCAATTAGATTTTGAATTCCGAGAATTTCACGGATTCCAATCAGTATTATATTGCGGTTTATTGTATGTTTGTTTAGAAATTAGAATATAATATGTTAAAACACACACGTAAATATCAGAAGACAAACAAAAATATTCGTAACGGAGACGACAAGAGCATTTTTCATTTGATTTAACTTTAAAAATTATTTCTTCTTAACAGTAATCATTGATATTAGCCTAATAAATGAAGCGATTTTAATGATCATCAAAAGTGTTTAATTCCGTGATCCAACGAACTCGTCGTTTAGTTAATAATTAATTTAATTAAATAGAGTGTTATTATTAATTATATAAAACATTAAAATGTAACTAAAACCATTATTTTCGTCGCCAAAAGCTTCACCTCAATATCATTTTAATAACTTATTTTGTGTCAATACTTTACAATTTTTAATTCATACATCTAACTTCACGCAATGTCACGGGTTACAACTAGTATGTCAATATTCTAAACATTCACTAATTGCCTAACTTGTAAAGAGACGTAGACGGTAACTAAATGAAAGGTCCTTGCAAGTCGTTAGCTTAATCAAATAAAAGTGCATCTTCTTTAATGGCCTTAGCTGTACCAATTACTCCGTCTTTCTTCACTGTTTTAGAATTTTAAGACGGCTACTGTTTACTAGAAGAGAGATTGAGTCGAAAAAAACAACTGGCAAAATCTTTTATACCCTATTTGAATTCATTTTGATTCCAAATAAAAAAAATGTGTGCGTGTACTAGTGCATGTACACACGTAAGAAGTGAAACTTCTTTATGACCTTATTTTTCAAAAATAATATAAATTCTACATATAACATTATTATAAAAGTTCTTCTATTTATTTTTATTGTGATGATAATAACGTTTCATACGGCTAGACCAATTAAATTTTTCCAAATGTTGATGTATCTCTGCTTAGTCTGTAAAAGCATTATTTCAACATTCCTTCTCCTGTATATCTTTTAACTAGCTGTTCCCCGCGGTTTCACCCGCATTGATTCGCTCCTGTTGGTCTTAGCGTGATGATATATAGCCTATAGCCTTCCTCAATAAATGGGCTATTTAACACCGAAATAATTTTTTAAATCGGACCAATAGTTCCCGAGATTTGCGCGTTCAAACAAACAAACAAACTCTTCAGCTTTAAAATATTAGTATAGATAAAGGCAATAACTTCATATCTACCAAAAACTCTAGACAATAATCCTTTCTAAAAACAAATCCTCCATTGTTCCCACTGAATAATTAAATTAGCAATGAACCAGCTTCCTCAGCCCTCGTTAAATAAAATAAAGATGCAGTGCAGCGAACGTAAGCTGCAGCTTAGTTAAAGAGAGCATTTGCATTGCTAACACGATAGGGTTCTATTTACCAACCATTCTGCTCTTTACGTCTTAAAGCAGTATTACTTCCAGTGTGGAAAAATGACAGCGCTATATAAGTCGTCTAGCGCCGTAACTTTCCCACACCGACCGTCCTGAACAACATTCCCATGCTGCTGTACTTTCCCACACTGGAAATAACATTGCTATAAGATGGTAACCCCCTGGATTTAATGTTTAAAACTCAAATCGTCAACACGAAATGAGCTATTGTGAATTTTGATATTTCGTGTTTTCCTTTATGTTTATGTTTGATTTAAGCAGTATTATAAATGGAATATTAAAACTTTTAATGTGTTTACAACGTGATTTACGACCAAAGGTTTACGATGGTTCGATACAGTTGCTTATTAAAGATTTTTCGGACATAATTTTCACATTTCTATACATACAGTGGAACATAGGTAAATCGATAAAATAAGAAAAACGTATTTATAGTATTCCTACTGAAAATAAAACACCTTAAATAAATTGACTTTGTAAGACCTAAAAATAAAAAGCTTCTACAACACGGCTAGAGTCATAACTTAATTTTACAATTTTAAAAGAGTCCCAACTTTATTTTGGAAGGTTATTCCTAACTGTATTACATTCTAGCTAATCTTGAAGCGACCACAGGCCCATACAAAGTAGACACCTATCAAAGTATGCGACACGAACGGAATTTCTGAAACATCAACTTGGGATTTTCGAGGAATTTTAATGTCAAAGGACTGAAGCGTCGCGGATCGCTTTGTCCATTTAAATAACTTTTTTAATCCTAAATTGTTTTGTTTATTATGTACTATTTCGATCTTGCGATTTTGCTCGCATTTGATGATCTAAATGCGAAAGACAAACATATTACTTACAGAAATTTCATTATTACTAACATTAGATGAAAAATTGTCGCAAAATATTGAATGCCTTCAAATATAACTAACGGTTTGCTTCAAAACTGCTGAATTGTTTGTATTTACAGTAATTTTATTAACATTAATTCGGCCAAGTTCAAATATGAAAAACATTTCAATCGACCACATATCATCGTTCAAAATTCAGCTCCTCTATAAAAAATGTCTTATCAAAACTTAACTGCTTATTGGTAATCTAACAATTCCAGTCAAAAATTAAAATAAGGTATTTTCAAATTCAAGGTACAATTTTGCCAGAAATAGAACAGATCCGATCTTGAATAAAAATTGGCTTACGTAATAGAAATGTACTGTGAGTCTGCACAAACTACCAATTAAGGTATTCCATTTTAAATAACATCTAGTCATTATGACTATTAACAAAGCCGGGGTTGTGTAGATATTCATTAAACATTGTCTCCCTAACATGAAAATATAGCTGAAGATGCGCCTAGGTGTAACGAAAATCACAAAAAAAATCCTTAACTACTGTATCCTCACAAAAATTGCATTTTTAAAATATTGGTGTAGACTGTAGACAAATATTTTGATAATCACAAAAAATTAAGGATTATTTTTTTGTGATTTTCGTTACACCTAGGCGCATCTTCAGCTATATTTTCATGTTAGGACAATGTTCAATGAATATACAACCCCAGTTTTGTTAAAAGTCATAATGACTAGATGTTATTTATTATGGAATACCTTAATTGGTAGGTTGTGCAGACTCACAGTACATTTCTATTGTACCTACTGGTAATCTCTAAAAATCAAACATTTATTTATTCAAAAAGACTTCTTTTAGACGCACATTTGAATGTTCATAAAATTTGATGTGTATTCAATATCAAATATTAAT
>CAJQZN010036722.1:0-12508 GCA_907164685.1 Colias eurytheme | reverse complement strand
GCGTGCAGCCGGCTCTATCGAATTATAAGACGTTGTCACGTCAATAAATACAATTATAATTTAACAGATAATGGGTATGGAGGTAACAGCGCACCCGGCGGACGGCAGCACGATGCCCGTGCGGCCGCCGCTCGCGAGCCTCCCGCCCGCTCAACCTGCGGTGAGATTTGATATTAGACACTAGACATGAGACACTAGACACTAGCCACTAGCCTTGAGACACTATCGACTAGCCATGAGACACTATCGACTAGCCAAGAGACACTAGGCACTATAGCCATGAGACACTATCGACTAGCTAAGAGACACTAGGCACTATAGCCATGAGACACTATCGACTAGCCAAGAGACACTAGGCGCTATAGTCATATGTCACTATCGACTAGCCAAGAGACACTAGGCACTATAGCCATATGACACTAACGACTAGCCATGGGACACTAGCCCTAGACATTTGTTACTCGTTACTAGATAGCCATTAACGACTTACGACTTTTGCCACTTGTAACACTCACTAATTACTATTAGTTATAACTACCGACCAGAAACATACCACTTACCACCAGTTATTTATTACTAATTACGCACTATCTATAATTCACCACTTACCATCATTTACTCACTATTTACGATTAGGTTAGACACCACGGTAATAGTTAAACTAGTTAACAATGTACCTTCAGTTACGCTTCACTTACCGACATTAAGTAATAAAATATAGTTAGTCCTTTAATTAATTACTCATCATTGACTAAATAAATTTAAAACCCGCTAATCACTAACGCGTACTATTTACCACAATCTGCGACTCAATATAAATATATTCATATACTCTATGATATATTTTTATATTTTCAATATTATCAGGGCCATTAGTAAAATATCTCAAATGTCTCTATATTTTTTAACTAAACCACTAAACAATTTTTTATCGTTTCCAGCATAAAGCACAGGACGTGCAGTCGATATTCCTAGAGACGGAGATCCCGCAGCAGTCCCGCGTGCTCGTCGCCGACTTCCAGGATAGCGCTGATGTGCAGAAACCCACCAAGAATGCGCCGGTATTTATTTATTTATTAACTATGTAAACAGATATATTGTTGGATGTGTAGATAATTTTCAAAAAAAATTGATAATTTTTGTTCCATTCCCATATCTAAACATAAATTTCAATGTTTTCTTGTCTCTATTTTTTAAGAAATTGAATTTATTGCTATAAAATTATAACAAATACAGTTTTAAAAATATTAATAAAAGAAATTGGTGTGGAAAGGCTAAGCCAACTTACCAATCGAAAAATCGAATAATCGATCATCGAAATGCACAAGAGTTCATCAGGGTTTCATATTAATAACTAGTGGTCCGCCTCGGCTTCGCCCGTGGTACCTACATGTTTAAACTATCCTATCTCTCAAGTTGGATCGAACCGCACATGGTGTGCGAATTTTATTATAATCAGTTAAGTGGTTTAGGAGTCCATTGAGGACAAACATTGTGACACGAGATTTATATATATTAAGATTTACGTAATATGAACTACTTATTTTATTATTTCAGTTGGTGGTGAGCGGTAAGATGACGCTGTCTCTGATACAAGATGCGCCGCGAGACTCGCCTGAACGTGATCCAGGTAATAACATTAGTATGAATTATTTGTCCTTTTGTTATATAGAAAAATATTGCCATAAGGCGGATTGTATTGAATTTAAATTGTACTGCATTTATTTTTGGTAACATATTATATCTCTGAATGTTTTAATGCGGCCAGCAAGCGGTAAGAGAGATGTCCTAGGTAAGATTTCCAATATTAAAAAAACACTCTACTTTTTAAAAATATAACTGCGCCAATGTTTGTACGAAAAACTTAAATAAAACCATATTCTAAATTGATAAAATCGTATGTCTTTACTAGCTTTGAACTTTTAAGTAAAATCCCATGGGAATGAGATAAAAAAGTAAAAAAGTATCCTAAATTACTTTCTAGTTCACACATACATAAAAATAAATATCATAAAATTGCATTTTAATGTGAAAGAAGGTCAAACAAACACAATGTGTGTTTGTTTGACATTATACTATTAGTATTATAATCTTATATATAAAAATTAATCGCAAAATGTGTTGGTAAGCACATAACTCGAGAACGGCTGAACCGATTTCGATAATTCTTTTTTTATTATATTCCTTGAAGTACGAGGATGGTCCCACGTGCGAAGCCGGGGCGGACCGCTAGTATTAGTATAAATAGATTAAAATAAGGATTGAATATAATTGAATGTTTCAGAATCTACAATAACCGAGTATACGACAGCAAGTGCCATGACACAACCAGCAGCCGGGGTATGATTTCTCTTAATTATATTAAAACTATTATTTCAATATATTATGTAGTTGCGTATTTTATGAATGAAAAAAGCAGCAAAAATATGATGTTGCAAAGTTTAAAATATATCCTGGTCATCGATTAATTGTCGAAAAATTGAATTTCTCAGGACAAAGCAACAAATTCTTCAAATTTTGATTCAAATTATTAAAACGACTACTGGCAATATAAAAAGTTGACATTTTTTTTTAAGAGTTCAATCATATCAGCATATAACATCACTTTTATTGACAACTAGCTTCGCCCGCGTTTTCAAAGAAAAACCCGTTCCCGTGGGATTTCCGGGATAAAACCTATCCTATGTCCTTTCTCGGGTATCAAACTATCTCCATACCAAATTTCATGAAAATTGGTTCAGTAGTTAAGGCGTGATTGAGTAACAGACAGACAGACAGAGTTACTTTTGCATTTATAATACATATTAGTATGGATAATTTAACTCACTTTTACAGAAGGACGACGATCTCTCCGAAGATGAAATTGAAGAAGAGATAGAAGAAGAAGAGGAAGAGATAGAAGAGTTGGAAGAAGAGGAAGAAGAAATAGAGTTAGGCGGGAACAAGACAGGTTTAAAGTGATAATCGATAGTATTAGACGTGCTAAGGACCCTTAAGTAGATTTCATACAATTTTCAATCTTAACCTATTTTAACACATTTCTTCGTAGATATTATAATAATTTAATAAAGCATTTTAATCAAATTCAAGTATTTTTCGTCCTTAGCACATTAAGTATTAATTGTGGATATTTTTTATCTGTATCATTCGTCTATCGTCTATGGTTCATTTTAAAGAGATCTGTGAATTATTAATTTTATGTGTTACTAGTTTGTTTTTGTTCCAAAGATATTTATTAAATAATACGAAAAAGGGGCTGAAATTTGCTAAACTTTCTTTCTTAGGCTCAGCTCACTTTTAAATATCTTTGGTTCATGCAAAAGTAATATTGTAGAATATTTTTCAATGATACATTTGTAATTTTGTAAACGATTGGTGTTCGTATTTTTGTGCCAAATTTTCTTAAAGCGTATCATAATTTTATTTGGTAAAATTTTACAACCATTATAAAGTATAGGTATTTTGAATTTATTGTATTAATTTTCGCGTAAATGTATTTGATTTTCGCGAATATACTAAAATAAATTGCCAAATTTTAAGCATTAGTTTTGTATGTTAAGTATGTATTTTATTACATGATTAAACACTTCAATTGACTTTTTGTTTGTTTCGTAATTTACTGTATCTAGAATCGAATTATTTATTGATTAAATTGTTATTTAATATTTAATTATACACACAGTTGTATGCACCGGCGTGTTGTATGAAATTGTTTGCATTTATGCGGTTTTTGTTGTCTGTGGTCACTGCTTTTTATGCTTTAAAGATTATAAATTATTGTCGTTTTAAAATAAATATCAAGTTGCGTGTTTTTAATGAATTATTTGCAATACAATCAATTTTTGAGCTCGCCATCTCGTCTATTTAAATGAAAAGGGAGGACATTTATTACACTCTAACATTCCTTTTCAAATATATTTATTTATAGAGAAATTTATTTTTATTTGCACAGTTGATATTATAACTAATTTACTAAGTTAGCATTTTAATGTAGATTGCTTGTGGAGTTTTGTTGATTTGATAGTTGTAACAATAAATGATTGAAATTATGCCTCGTTTTATTTGTTATCCTGATGTTCTTTTTTTACACGTACCTATATGATAAAACATATGTTAAATATTATAAGTCCGCCTGCCTCCGAAACTTCAATGATTCGTCACTTATTACACGTAACCAGATACTACCATATTTTAGTGTAAATATTAAATACTTATTGAAAAAATAGTCAATAGAGACATTTTCTTTTATACAAATGTAAAAAAAAATTAATGGAAACACATTTAATCTGTTTATATTATTAACTAGCGGTCCGCCCCGGCTTCGCCCGTGGTACATATTTGCGTTTTCTCTACATAAAAACCATCCTCGTACTTCAAGGACTATAATAAAAAAAGAATTATCGAAATCGGTTCAGCCGTTCTCGAGTTATGCGCTTACCAACACATTTTGCGATTCATTTTTATATATAAGAAGATTACTAAATGTGCACAATTTTTTATGCAGCGCCATCTATCGGAATTTATAAATTTCAAATGCGCAACATAAATAGATCTTCCCAAGGGAATGAGATGTTCATGGCATGGCGGTATAAAGTATTTCTTTGGCCTCCCAACTTACCCAAACATCATACCATAAAATAGCACTATTTTAGCGATACTATATTATTATCGTAAAGTTATTTATTAGTTAAAATCAAAAGATACTGTACGAATTTTCTTAGTTTTCAACTTTCATTTTCATCAACAAGTGATTCTAAGGAAGGTGTTATATTTTTCTTTCTTTCATATTTATGTATTACGAAGTGTTGGCCCATGTGTGATGTACTTAAAGGCTAAAGCTAAAAGCATTATAATATTATGTTCTAAGGTTATGTACGAAGCTATTTAAGATTTGTATCACTACATTTGTATGTATAATCACAAGCACGAAAACTATCGTCAAAGTCATGTCAAAGTATTCGTATCGACCACAGTATCGACTTGGTATCAACATCGAGAGCATGACGTCATTAGTACATATAAAAATATGTAGTTTCTTTTTCGCACGGCAGGGGCGCTTTTCACATTCTCATATGTATGCGCTTGTCTTAACGATAGTAATTCTCATGCCATTGCGGTTCTGAATCACTACATAGTCGTTATAATTCAAGATACAATGTTGGCTGTTTTGTATTATGTTTCGGAATTTATCATGCAAGTTGGGAAATAAAACTATGGTAGTTTCCCCGGGCTGTGTTGTTACACATTTATTATACCTACTTTTACTTCTTAAAAATATACATATTGTAGGTAATGATTGTTTATAATACATAATTGTTGTTACTTTTACTACTGTTTACTGTTTAATATTTGTTGTGAAGATATTTTGTTCCAAGTTCCTAACTGTAAACTAGAAACTTTTGTATCTTGACAGAGGGAGCGAGGGCTAAATAAAAGTACTACATTTAGTAATTATGATTTATTACTCTTAAATAATATCGATTTTTATTTACACTACTTCCATTTCAATTTTCTTTCACGCGAAATCTAGTTGGAACCTGGAAAGAAAATTAATGATTTAAAAATATTTTATGAAATAATTTCAGAGAATTTATCTATTAACTTGATTTTAAAATTAAAACAGGAAAAGGAGCATTTTTTTTAAAGAGAAAGATTTAAATTGTCATTTGATTTATTGTTTCCATGATATGGCTTAAAAATTTAAAATGTTCATCTCAGAAATTGCACATAATATTTCATATTCATTTATATTATGCTAATGGTTAGAAAAAACAAAGCAAAATTTAACAATATAACCTGTACATTGTTACAAACAAGTACTTATTGAATTATATCACACTACGCATTCCACTAAACATTTTCAATTTTTATTCTTTTACTAGCTGTGCTCTGCGGTTTTACCCGCAGTGCTCCGCTCCTGTTGGTCTTAGCGTGATGATATATAGCCTATAGCACTCCTCGATAAATGGACTAGTATCTAGCACTGAAATAATTTTTCAAATCAGACCAGTAGTTCCTGAGATTACCGTGTTCAAACAAATAAACAAACTCTTCAGCTTTATAATATTATTAGTGTAGATAAACATACATTGAAAATGTATCTTATCTTTTTTTTTGTTTAGCCAAATGTGAAAATATAACACAGTAAGAGTTTGTTTCAAGTTAATCATCTCACCCAGGATAAAATGAAATTAAATTATGCTTTACTAAGAATTAATGTAGCTTTCTGCTAGTGAACCTAATTACAAATTAGTCCAGTTCCATAGTTATGGATTCATTTTGAAAACAACACACATTCAAATATCTCGTTATTATACTATAACTCATTACCAGTTGTCCAGGTTTTCAATTCTTCAATATCCTTGGCGATAGTCCAATCGTTCCTTGCTGACCAGGCGTTTTTGGTTGCCATCTGAATTTTAGGGAAGAAAATGTGGCCTTCATCAATACCCTCTTTCTTTGCTACCGCTGCACATCCCAGGACTATGCTCATCGGTAAAGTTAACAGAGGTATTTTGCGCAATGCTGAGAACACCATACCAGCTGCTGCGCCACCCATGAAGTAGTTTAATCTGTCGTTTTTGCCTGAAAATTTATAGATATAATTTTTAGGTTGTCATGATTGGGTGATGAGATGATAAACATTGACACTTTTTTAATTATGTTCTTAACTGACCAAATAAAATAGAATTTATTTATGTTTCAGATAAGAATTAAGAACTTAGATGATTTTTTCATTTTTATTATTTTTTTTTCCATATTTTAATAGAATCAAACATTTGTGATGCAGATGCTAGTAGGTAAATTGCTTAAGAATTAGTGAAGTGAACTGCAATACTAAGCAATAGGCTATCATTCGGTTTATTCTCCTGTTAGATATAAACTTGATAATAAAACTACTCCTTGATCCTTATTTTCCTTACCATGTCGAAATATGGAAGGAATATGTGGAAATAAGGATCAAGGAGTAGTTGCTGCAGAACAAAAAGCACATGACTGATTGAATTAAGGTGAAACCAAAATGTAAATATGTATAAATTGGATAGAATTGAATGAATGGTGTGGGAAGTTTACAAGAAATTTAAGTATACCTCGAACGTTCTGGGCAATATTGGTAGTAAGGGTAAAAGCCGTTGCCATCCCTACGGCTGTGCCGAAGTAGGATCCATAACGTAAAGCCGTGTTGAAGAAGCCCTTGGGATGAGAATACAACAGCACGTCAAACGTAGCTAGTGGGATACTAGCTAAGACAGCATTTTTGGATGTTGCAATTGTTTTCTTAAAAATGTCCTGCCCCTCAGGAGTGTCGTAATATTTATATGTCAACAACGAAGACATTGTAGACATTGTTAATATAATATAACGCCGAAATATTAAATTTTAATCGGTCTTCAGAGTTACACAACCAGGGCTACATTTGATTTTGTAAAAATGACATTAGTTTTGACAACTGACATTGACTGTTGGTTAGATCATTTTACAGACTCTACAAATATAAAGATAAAAAATAATATTAAAAATGTATGAATTTCATTTTCAATCTTATATATAAAAATGTTTCACACTTATCTTCTAGTTTGATTGAATGTAGCACGATATGTTTATTGTATGTGTACTTTAATATGTATTTCTATACTAGAAGATGAACATTTCTATATTATTATCTCGAATAATTGCACGCCTCATAAGCGAAGCGTTGAGGTGGGTACTACTGTCACTTCGCGCAAAACATCTGATTTTTCAAACTTAAAATGTCTTTATGTATCATACATTGCAGTTGTAAGATAATACATACACACACATATTAAGAAAAAACACTATTTTTAACATTCATGATATTTTTGATGTCATTTTTGTTATTTAAACTAGTTAAAAAACAGTTTAAAAAAGTTCTGTCTTGGACGTCCGTGTTAGACCGGGAGATACTGACACAAAATTTCGAGTCATTTGTAACAGGATGGCGGTTCTACAGGGGTCTTAGTACGCAATGACAAAAAGAAAAATGATGGTGTGAACGCTGGTACCGGTGGGTTAGTCGCGTGGGCGTTAGTAGAACTCGTTGGAAAAATAGCGAAAGTCAAACGATTTGTAACACAAAAATTTTAGAATTTACCGATAGCCCATAAAAAAGAAGTAGGCGGTAGTGTCATGCCATACTTTTCCGGTATGACTTACAGCCCGCCATACCGACGCGAATGTGTTGATTTAAAAAAAAACAATTATTCAACCATTTGTACCAAGCTAACTTTTGCACAGGTAACCATCGTCGTGCAGCCATTTACGAAAATCGCCATGCCATACTTTTCGGACGATTCCAAATGGTCGCCATACCGCCGAAAATCTGCAAAATTTTTTTATTTCGCCTATCTTTTTGTACCAGTATTGCATTTGGCTTTTTGGAGAGTATTTGATAAAATGTGACCATTATTATATTTGCCATACTTCTAGTAGGGGGAAAAAGTGCTGTCATACTTGAAAAATAAATTTATTATTAATTTATATAAGTGAAGATTTCCAACACCTAGATCTTTGAAATTTTGTATTTATATTCGTTGATCCTCAAAGTTACAGGAAAAATAAGTGCCATACTGTTACAAATCGTTTGACTTTCGCTATTTTCCGACGAGTTCGACTAACGCCCACGCGACTAAGCCGCCAGTACCAGCGTTCACACCATCATTTTTCTTTTTGTCATTGCGTACTAAGAACCCTGTAGAACCGCCATCCTGTTACAAATGACTCGAAATTTTGTGTCAGTATCTCCCGGTCTATGTGTCTGTATGTGCGGAGGATTTTCTTGTTAACACGATAGCGACCGAAATACTTTACTAATCGAGTCTTTTTTTTTCTCTTACGCTTGAGTATGCTCAGGAATAGAACCCTTTCATTTTTCAGGGTCTGATTCGATGTGGTTTAATTGTTATTAAATAAACAAAAATAATTATTAAAAAAAAATTATGAGGCGTGCACTTTTGAATTTTCCAAACTATTTTTATCTGTACCGTATATTATTTGACAGTGCTGTCATAGCTGTGTCGAGCTTTTTTTATTATCTGCAATAGTGTCAAAAGTATCAAAATCAAAAATGGCGGCGGACGGTGACGAAGTGATTAGTGATCAGGAAAAAGTTAGAATTGTTTCAGATTTTATTCTACATTCACCCCCAGGTGAATTTAATGAAGTGTTTAATGATGTGAGAGTACTTTTGAACAACGATAATTTACTTAAAGAGGGTGCTAGCGGAGCTTTCGCGCAATACAACAAGGATCAGCTCACACCCGTGCGTCTTGAAGGCTCCGAGCTCCATACGCTAATTACAGACCATAATGAGCTCGGTGGAGGCAGATTTTTCGACCCACGTTCAAAACACTCTTTTAAATACGACCATCTACGTAAGGAAGCCTCCGAATATGAACCTTACGAACCCGATAGAGTGGCGGAGCCCTGGCGGGCCGCGTTGGACGTGGAGCTGACTAATTATGTGGCCGAGCACTACAAACACGGGGCCAGTTTAGTGGTCGGCCGGGCGATGGAATCCGGTGCCGTATCCCTCGTGGCGTGTATCGAAGACCATCAATTTCAGCCGAAGAACTATTGGAACGGCCGGTGGCGTTCCGTCTGGTCGCTGACGGTCGGCAGCGGCGCCGCAGAGCTGCGGGGCATGCTGCGAGTACAAGTGCATTATTACGAGGATGGAAACGTACAACTGGTTAGTTCTAAGGAAGTCCGCGCGCCGCTGATCGCGACGGGCGAGGTGGCCACGGCGAAAGAGTTTGTGAAACTGGTGTGCGACGCGGAGAACGCGTACCAGACCGCGATATCAGACAACTACAAGACGATGAGCGACACGACGTTCAAGGCGCTGCGGCGGCAGCTGCCCGTGACGCGCAGCAAGATCGACTGGGCGCGCCTGGTCTCCTACACGATCGGTAAGGAGCTCAAGAGCCAATGATGTCCCGCCGCTGCACTATGAGCTGCAGCGTGCTCCATGCCTCTGTACATATTCACATAAGAAAAGTCTTGTTCAAATGTTTACTGGCACCGAGGGACGCGGCCCCGGCGCATATTTATCTATGAGTATATAGAGAAATCGCTATTGTAAACTGTTAAATTTTATCGCATTTTGTTACTCTCATTATGGAAGGATATTGATTATTACATAAATTATTGCCCGCTTGGAAGTGGTGTTCCCGATAGTGTCCATGACAATCACGTTGTCTGAGTATAATAGCAGAGATTATAGAACATTGTAAATGTAATTAGGACCTTTAGAGTACGTAGGTCCATAGCACAGCCTTAAATTCAATCAAATTCAGTTGTTTCCGTTTACAGCAGGTGGATGTTGTGTGAGCAATATATATTCCTTTCAAATCATGTCAATTAGCAAGAGATATAACTCCAAATAGCATTTTATTCATTGCATCAAATTTTTAAATTCCATCCATCTAAAAGACAGTATTATTTGTATATTAGTTTTAAATATTGCTTGCATAATATATGTGCGCTGTCAGCTAAACATGGAAAGATTTCTAATGGTGCATTTAATTATAGTTAATTTAATTGTCCATGTAGCTTTAGTGCGAGTTTATGGGCAGAGAGCACAATATATTGTCTTGGAAATTGAAGCCTACAACAGTTGCTCAAATGATGCTGTGGGTCAAATTTAGTTGTCCATAAATTATGTCATTGAGAGTGATCGAAAGCATTTTTTTATATGTAACAATATAACTCCAGTAAGAATTATTTTATAATTATTATAATTTAAAAAACGTACATTAAATTCAAGTATTCTGTAACGTATGATTTAATTCATTTGAATAAAAATATATATTAAAATGTTGCTAACACTTTGGTTTTATTTCTTCTGAAATTTTCAGTGATTTCATAAACACAAATTGCTAGAAATTTGATAAGATTATGAATCTAATGAACACTGGTTTAAAGTTTGAGTTTTATATTGAGTAATAATATTTAACAACAAACTCATTTTATACAATAGAAGGAAGCATTTCCTGTGATATATTGACTTTAAATTTGATTACTGATTTTCCTGTTAGCATTCAGTTCAATAAAAACCTCTTCTAAAATTACCTACAGATTGATTCTAGGTCATGGTACCTTTAATTGCTCATAAATATTAATTTTAATGTAATCATTACTAACTCTATAATCAGGATCGAAAACTTATACTCCTCAACACAGAATTTTTCAGCTAAGCTATGAAATACAGTGGTTTTTAATTATTCAATACAAATGAGCCATCAATTTCTTTCTAAAAAAGTAGGCATATGAACTATGATAGCGTAGCCTATTAACCATTAACCATAGACTATAAAATAAGTAATGGATATAAATTCGATCGGCTTATAATTTGGTCATTCGATGCTCGATGCATCGCGTGATTCAATCCCATTGCGAATGACTCATGCGTCGCCCTACACGTCCACCGGACATCAACCCATTTAAATTTTATATCAATTTGTTCTCTTTCGTATTATATAATTTATTATCATCTACACTAATATTATAAAGGAAATATTTGTGTTTGTTTGTTTGAAATGAATAAGCTCCGAAACTGCTGGACCGATTGAGAAAGTTGAAAGCTATATTTTTCCTGAGTGACACAGTATTAGCCTATTTTATTTTATCCCGGGCGGAGTCGGAATAAGCTGCTTGTATAATATAAGTACCTACAGGGACATATCAAGAATGTTTTAGAAATGTAACTTGAAGCTTAAATGGAACCACTTTTTCTTGCGCCCATCAGGTTTGTCTCTGGTGATATTATCAGAAGTGCTTTTTAAATTGCATTTGTTTTTGCATGGATTACCATTATTAAATAACTTGTAAGTCGTTCAAAATATAAACATGAAGACAGGCATTGAATACTCTTTCGATTGTTGAATTTAGTATATTATCTAGTTTATTTTCGTAAAAAATACGTGTTGGGTTCAGATGGATAATAATTATTAGTTGGTTAATTTTATTTACAACATTAGACCTTAATTTTTTAAACTCTACGTTCATTTTAACAATAAAGATATTTTTTATGTTCGACACCGATTAGCTATCATATTTTGATACGACCCATTTTTAATCGACATAAAAAAAACGAGGAGGTTATCAATTCGGCCGGTATAATTTTTTTTTGTAACTATGTATGTACAATATTACTCCTAGGTTTCTTAACCGATTTACGTGATTCTTTTTTGTTCGATGCGGGATGGTATCGAATTGGTCCTATAAAAATTTATTCGGATAGGCCCAGTAGTTTTTATTTTATGAGCATTTTTGTCTGTACTTAATTATTGAAATGTAGCAAGCTGTGGTAGCAAGTAACTTTGATTCACTTCCCGCCTCCCGGTAACCGATTCAGCTGAAATTTTGTACCTATACGTATGTAAATTGGATAGCGATGAAACATTATCATGACATAGAGCTGATTTGATGATGGAATCGGAAGGTGGCCATAGGAACTCAGTAATATATTGACTCAATTTTATCGAGA
>CAJQZN010036719.1:0-11548 GCA_907164685.1 Colias eurytheme | reverse complement strand
GGTGGGGGTGGGAAACATGTCGTTCGGCCACTCGGGAATACTGTATGCAAAATAATTCAACCATGCAGATCGAATAGCAAGTAATTCGTGCTAGCACTTTAAGTAAACGGTTGTTCATCTTTTTTGAAGAAAAATGTGTTCTAATATAACGTATTTAAACACATATGACAATAGTGAAATGGGACGGGAAATAAGGTGAAGTAAGCAGTGTTGGTTCCGCGTCGGCAAACACCCCACCTGCTGACTCACCTGTTGTGTACGAGGACCATGATCCCTTTGTTTTTTTTTATGCAGGACTGTGTGTTGCGTCAGTGAAGAAATGTAACGGTTCGCTTTTAAAAGTAGAATGATGTAATGTTTTCGAGAAATCTTGAATATATAGATGCATTTATAATCTATCCAAAAAATTAATCATAACCACTCGAAGTTTAAGGCAATATTTCCTCAATTAATGTTAGTAAACATTAAAAAGGTTTTGGAAACGGGAAAGGGTGAAACGATAATTACAATGACATGGTACATGGGTAAACTTGAAAAATAGAAAACCACTAAAAGACAATATGAAATAAAATATATTTATTAAATATTCTAACAATAATCAATAATCATTATAACTAATAATAAGTTTGTACATTGGATCTTAAAGCTAACGAATAGTAGAACTTAACACTAAATACTAATGCTGCATAATGCTGATATTCAGTTTAATGGTAGTTTTACCAAGGGTGATTCCTATATAGTCTTGTATTGCCACAAGTGCATGTAGCATTGCAGGTGCCCTGTTGGCATACGCCAGCGATTCCGACGAGTTCTCTACAGTTTGAGAAATAATCTTTGACAGGGCAGGAGTTAGTGCAAAGTGCATCTGATACACAGCTTTCTGGACAGTCTTCGCACGGCTTACCGACCTTGTAGGGGTACTGTAGGATAGTGTTAATGTTGCCACTGTAAAAAATTGTTTTGTGAGAAAACATTTCAGTAAAAAAAAATATTTACATACCTATTACATTTAGATAGGTATTGCATATATTTAGTTGAATTACAATGAAAAATTGCAAAAAATGGAAATAAAACATCCTCAATCGTAACGTTACGATTGAGGATGTTTTTATTTTCAGATGTGGTGTGTACACGATATTGTTGTGTTTGGACTCGCAGTTATAAAACGACGAGACTCTAAAAAAACAATTATCTTTACAATATATATTATTTAACAGAACTATTGGTAGATAATGCCAGCCACAGCCTCCTTGTTCGGCGTATTCTAAATACTCTTATCTAGCTGTGCTGGTTGACCCGGAATAAAGGCATGCGATACATTTAATTAGAATGCGAATTATAATTTATAAATCAGCGGTGAAATTCAATCTCACTATCACTTTATTTAGTAAATTGAAAAACAAATACTGAACATCTATTGAATTGTTCGCCAATTTTCATCCTCATTTAACCCTAACGAAGCAAGTGCAAGTAGCTACCTACTATATTCACATACAAGTACCTACATCAATTTCGCATGTCGTTAGAGATTTAGGGCAAAGTTAGTTTGCTAACGACATACATCACATCACATCTGCTTTGCAATCGTTTATTGACATCGTGACTTGAATAACAGTCGTAAAGATTTTCTCGCAAACCATTATCTTAATAAATGTTTCACAGTTACTAAGATTTCATCTGAATGCCTCAGGTTCATAGCAAATTAAAGCACATAACCGAGATGTTGAGGATTATATCTGTTAGTAATATTATTTAATGCACAATTTGCTTTATGCTTTACAAAATATGTATTATTAATATTTATTTAGTTAAAGTGTTCCATGTGAATACGTAGTCACGGCATGCCAGTAGGTAAATTGAATTTAAATATACTTTATTCTAAGTATTTGCAAACTTTTAAACGTACTCGCGAAACAGGTATCTACTCGATCGAGACATAGTAAAGAAAACGCATATAGAATAACTAAGTTTAATACTAATAATAATTATTACTATTTGCATTTGAAGAATTAATATTCCATGCAAAGATGCCATAAAAACGCAGCATTGTATATAGATCCATCATTATGCTAAAAAACCATTAAAATTCAAACAAGCATATAGACTAGTCTGGTTACGGAAAAATACTAATGTATTTTAGCAACAGATGAATAGATTTTAGATATATGGGAGTGAAAGAGGAACCTTTTACGAACGTTTTGTATCATAAGTTTACATCAAACTGCAATCTTATAGTAGTAGCAAAATTAAACGCCTGATAAGTAATGAAGGCAATTACGTCTTCCATAAGAATTTAAATAAAAATGATATTGAGAGACAAACAATATCACATATGTGATATGTACTTCAATAAGTATCCTGGATCCTTTGAATTAACTAGGTATATCAATAAATGTGTCCGAGGATGTTAACATCGTCAGTAACATTTAGTACCAAAATAATATTCTTACATGAAAAAGGAATACTAAAAATAACTGAGGTATAATATGATTAATACACTAGTCTTGACAAGAAACAATGTAACAAATAATTTGTACCTATGTATAGGTGTTGACCGCATAAAGACTGCATAGATACTACATACTAACCACAATTACTCATTTTATGTAAAAGTTCATACAATTATTCATCAAAGTTCAATTATTAAAAAGTAATTTCACGCACTATTTCTGTTAGGTATATTGAGCTCTTTCTTCTGTTTGCTACTCAGACAGAAGAAGAAGAACAAACAGAAGAAAGAGCTCAATATATGTTTAAATATTACTTTTAAGTATAATAAACTAACACCTAAAGTGTTGATATAGGATATAGTAATATGGTCTCATTTAATTATAAGTATTTACCTATATTTAAACGAGACCATATTATAAATAGCCATCGGTAAAAATGAAAATATCTGATAGATACTTACGCCGGGCAATAATGACACACGTAGTTATAGAAATGGCCCCAAGGCCCCCCAGGGCAGTGTGCGACACCACAACCAACTTTGTGACTAGTCGCCCAAACCATTTGAGTGTAATGCCCAACTGCTTTGAGATTCCGCACTGGTGCTCCATATGTGAAATTTTGATACTCTAGGAACCATGTCTTGATTGCGAAAAACCTGAAAAGAGGTTAGTTATTATTGCATTTTTTTTTTTCTATTTTATAATCATGTCGAATTGGTCCAGCATTGATTTGGTTCGATACAGCGAAAGACGTAAAGAAAATGTTATATGTACATGTATAAGAATTTGTTTTAAGCAGTAGGCGTTTAGCTACTATTATGTATTCTGTGGCAGTAGGTAAACAAATTAAAAGAAAGGTGTATTATTATTATCATGTTTATAATGAGTCAGCATGACCAGCTGTTTTTATCATGACCAGCTGTTATTATCCTTATTAATTTAGAAATAGGTTTTTTTTTATTAAAACCATTTCAAAGCTTCTGATTAAAAAAAATCTGTCCATCCGAAGATCAAAATGTAACAGACTGTTGGGAAATAGATAGATAGATAGATAGATAATACTTTATTGCACACACACACGATTTACATAAAACACAGAAAAATAACAAACAGATACAAGTATGTACAAATGGCGGCCTTATCGCTAGGCAGCGATCTCTTCCAGGCTACCATTAATTTGAACAAGGAAAACACATTTAAAGGAGGTGGGTGAGCAAAAATTATTGCGTTGGAAAAAAAAAACATTATTACATAATATATTTATAGCATAAATTATATAAAGTAACAATATAATAAATCAGATAATACATATTATATACCAAAAATAAATAATTATACGAATAACCTGATATGGCGTAGAGGAGAAAAGAAAAGGACAACAGCAATGAAATGGAGTGAGGATTAAGAAAGTGATAGATAGTGTGCCTTGAGGAGGTTTTTGAAACTGCCTAAGGTTTGAGCTTGTCGAACAGCTGGAAATAATACATTTACTGATCTTGACATAATCAATTGTAAAATATCTTATTGTTTACAAAACATTCCCAGACAATAGTTTCGTGCTGCAACAATGTGAATATTTTATTTCAATTCCGCGTATTGCGACAATGGAGGCGCGCTTATGATATAAAGGTTCGATGCAGGCATATTATAAGGATATTATAATATATCAATATACGTACAAGATAGAATAACTTATTGACCATGATTTCAGCACAGACTGCATCTACAGTTACAATCAACCACAATATCAAGCAAATAGTACTAAGGATACATATTACCTTACCCCTTCATCAGTTTCATAGCGATACTAATTCGCTACTACATGCATAGCGTAAATCTATTTAATTAAATACCAAAATTGGCATAACATATTACTCACCTGGTTTAATTTAATACAAGCAGTTAAATGATATGACATTTAACTGTTCGTTTTAAAGAGATCTACACTACTGGTTTGCGTACTCAATATCACATAATTAAGCATTTTCAAGTATAAATTTCAAGCTTAGACACAAAGGGCGCCATTATATACCATGTCAGTTTGTGAAATCTGTAATTAGATGTTCACGAATTTCCTATTATCTGACAATGTGGAGGTTAAGATCGTGACTTTAAGGCAGCATATATTGTACAACGAACGGATGAGGAAACAAGCCAATTCAGCAAAAAATGTAAGCGCATATCATCTTATTCGACCATAAGACAACAAATCACTCATTATCTTATTTGTGTGACTGCAAAAAACTAAGACCCTGACATGCAAGGAAGTGTTATAATTAAAGTGATTTTATTACAATATAAAGCGTATATATAGCTTTATAATTGTACGCAATTTAAGCAATAATGAAATATCTTATTTATAGTGTATGATCCCGCTAATTGCGTTTTTAGATGTTTATCTTTATTTAAATAAATCTCGGTATTTGACAATTATAATAATTCAGAGCATTGTTAAACGAGCTCTAATTGGATTAAAATTACATATTAGGTACCTAATTGAATTTACGTACCACGGAGTCTTTTGTGATGCTACAAAAAGGTTCTGTCCGCAAGAACCTAAATATGGGACAGTATTCTCTGAGGCGTCGTTGTGTTGCAGGAATATACAGCGTTCAGCGTAGTTCTGAGCTTGACGGGCTGCCAGGGGGTGCCACGACTGTAAAAATGATTTTAACAGTAGAATGAACTTCAGTCGTAGCTGCTCCCGTATTATATAAAAATTAACAAAAGAAAAAAACGCATCAAAATATGTAGCATATTCTCTAAGATCTAAGCATATATACATCGGGACAGACAGACAGACACGACGGGAAGCGACTTATATAAACGATGCAGTCAATCAGAATTATATTAGAGTAATAACAACAATACACTTACCATTAAAAGCATATTAGATGCTGTCGGCCTTACTTTTGTTCGAAAGAAGTTATGGTAGAGCACTATTTTTCTTCGAACAACAGAACGGCGAGGACTCAGTCCATCTTCTGGAATTTTGCTTGACGGAAATAGTTCTGAAATTTGAATGTTCATTTCAATCGCATTTTTGTAATTTCAAAAAAAAAAACATTAGTTAATTTTTTTTTCGTTCGGTTAAGTTCAGGCTGAGGGCAGTTCAGTTAGTTTACCCATATCGATAAAAAAAATGCTCTGATAAATTTACCTATAAGTAGGCGAAATGCTCGATCTTGTAAAAGGTATAATAAATTTCTTAATCCTTTGACCAATCAAATGTGAAAAAAAAATAGATTACTTACGTTGATCCGTCCATGTCCTGACGCTTTGTAATACAACAATGGAGTTAAATATCACTAAGATATTTATCCATAATAATTTCCTAGCAATCATTTTGTTTGTTTGATCTGCTTCTGTTGTAATGCTTGCTGAAATAATGTTATATTTTAGACAAAGTTTCTGATTACTTACATGATTTTTGCTTTTAAATATTTTTAAATTTTAAAATAAAGTCCACTTCAGTTTCATTCTAGATTGAGGTACCTACAGATATGGACATTAAAGCAGGTAAATTAATATTGAACCTATTTACTATTCTTTACGAATGCAAGATATCTTCAAGGCGGAGTATGATAATGCTCGGGGTCTTACAACTTTCCTCCAAGTGTAAAGGACCTCATTTGTCAATGTGTCAAACTATATTTACCTGTATTTATGCACATTACCTACTATATCGATCTTATGATTACCTACCTATATCTCTATTTTTTATTTCTTACCTACCCCCAATTTAAATAAACCAAAATTATGTCTATTGTAGAAGATATAACCATTAGAAGATAAATCATGAATTTAAACCGACAAAGGTGAGTACTTAAATCTGCTCTATATTCTTATTTTATTACACATTTTTTTAACTTCATCATACCCGAATACCTTCAGCAGAAACTATCGCTGTGGGAGGCTTACGCGGGTTCATAGGATAAGCCCAAACCATAATATTATTATCACTAGGGCCCGGATAAATATGTATTAAAAATCTCGAAATATGTAAATATAAAATGGAGTGAAAAAACTAAAATATGGAAAAAATATGTACAATAAAAGTAACAACATTTTTAATAAACATATTGTTAATAGTGAAAAAAGTAAAAAATTACAATTTAATTCAACTTCCATTTCATTAACATTTGAAATGCAGTAAATATAATCACGTTTTTTTTTTAATTTTCGAAATTGAAACTTTTTCTATTTGGATGTAATATTGCTTTGTACTAACTGAATGATCTTTTAACATCACAGGATGTGATTGGAGCATATTTAAATTTGCATAATTCTGCAAGTGAGTAGGGCATGTCTATGTCTATTCTAATCTTCCACACGGCATGTTGTTAATTTTTTTCCAGATATGGAAATAATGCGCATACGGACGGGTAGTGCGAGCGGTTTTGCCAGAATTTTTAGAAAACTCATAGCGCTGATAAAAATATGGATAAATTTATTGATACTTTGTGGAATATGGATTTTCATTTAAAATATGGAAAAATATGGAAAATAAAACCTGAATTTTCATGATCTAAATAACACATTTACTGTGGACACCATGATTAATTACGAAAACAATTTCAAATAAATATATGTAAATACATATTAATCCGGGCCCTAATTATCACTGTATTCTTTATTGTGTATTCTATGCCAACACGCTTTAGAATTTAAATGAGTAGTGGACATTTATTTAAAAATAATGTTTAAAGATTAGCAATTTTCTAGACTAACAACTCTATTGGATTTTAAAGGTATGCAAAAAAATATAAGCATACGTACCTACTACAAATGGAAGAAAATTTAGACTAGACTATTGGTAAGGTATGCAAAAAATATAAGTACCTACCTATACTACAAATGGAAGAAAACAGGTATAATAACTTACCTTCCTTTGAATAAAATTGATATGTAAAGAGGCTTTATTGCAGCTGGTTTACGCAAATATACAAAAAGCACTCTTTTATTCTTTAGTTATGGTAAACATTAGTTCAGATATTATCAAACATGTACGTATTATTAGTTAGGATAATATTTACACAGTATGTTGTTATTCATAATAGCACAGGTAGGTAGTCTATATTAATAAAAACAATTGCAGATAATATAGGTAATAAATGTAATGATTCATACAAAATAATTATAAAAGTAGGTAGGTATAATTATTTTTAATTAAATACCTATGTAAAATTTGGTAATAGTAGGTATTTATTTCTACTCGTACGCACTATTATTTATTAAATTAAATTTATGAATAAAAAGCTCTATGACACAAACATCTCGCTTTAAGAAAAGGTACCTAAATACCTTGGTAGATATTTTTAACAACTTCACACTAAATACCCTGAGAAATCGATAATTCTAAAATATTTATGCATGAAATATTTTTAAGGCTATGGGCACACAAATATGTTATTTTAATTTATTTGGATAAATAAAAAGCAGCAAAATTTTCTTCAGATGCTAATTTTATAATTTGTATCCCTCTCTTATTTTAAAATTTAATTTCTAAGCTAATGGAAAAGAAACCATGCATATAAGCCAAATTAATTAATTACCTATTGTTAAAAATGGTAGTTACTTACCTTCAAAACAAATGTAGGTACAGCGGATTATCGAAACAATAAAAATAACGCACTTTTAATTATTGTTTTCACAGAACCATTTTTATTAAAAAATGTTAGTTACATGTGTGTAAACAATACACCAATATAATATTACGCCTAGTTTATTAAATTTAATCATTTAAGAATTAGACTCGGTGCCGGCCATGTCTCGCGAGAGTAGGAATTGAAATAAATGGGCAAACGACGAGTGACCACTCATTGACTATCCGCTAAATTATACCTAATTCACGTATTTTTTTTCTTAAATACCTATTCCGCATAGAATGCGGTTAACAATAGGTATTCGTAGTAAAAAATTATAAATAAAAACCATTAGAAACACAGATACATGCTTTTAACTACCTGAAAATAACACTGAACTTTGCTCGCTACAGAAAATTTAACATTCAATTAAATGGGTGCCACCTTATTATTTTCTCATTACGTTGATTAGTCCAACCGAAACTAATGTACGCATCGATAAACAACACTTAGACGACACATGTAGCAATTGCACGAGAATTTAGTAAAGATTCTTTGCCAAAAATAGTAGGTACCTATGCGCAAAATGATATTCTCACGCTGTAAATCATTTAATTACAATGAGCTTTGACACGGTGTTCTTATAAATTGGCGCCTTGACGCTTGATTGAGCAGTGATTATTCTCAATAACCAACAGAATAGTTAACCTGATACACAACTCACAATTAGCGTTCCCAATTAAACTACAATTGCTTTCAAATACATTTATTCGTCCATTTAGGTTAGGTACTATCAGAGTTCTAAATGATAGGATCTGAATACTTAATGTGAAACGAATTAGGACAATTAAAAATTAACAAAGTCAAATTCCCTATCGAGTTTAAGAGTTAAGACTAAAGTTTCTTCCGACGTATCCCAGTTTGCTTTAGAGATGTCTGGGTTGATGCCGTGGGGTAGAGGCAGCCTTAGGTGGTACTGTGAAGAACTCACAGTAACAGAGGTTGTATCCACTGAGAGATCGATATTTTCCTTTTTATCGCCCGGCATCTTGATTCTTACGATTAAGTTTTCACAACTCGCTGATGAAGTCGTTTTAGGACCAATCTGAAATAGATATGAAATAATGACCTTGAAGATATTAGAGTTTATTTAGTTAGATGTTTATTTATATTATTTTCAATTTTGGTTTAGTTTCAAAATCATCATTATTAAGAAATTAATGAATATTCTTACGTACCTCCTAATTAGTTATTTTACAGCTTTTAAAAATTCTAATTCTTCGCCAATCGCCTGCGGTTTCGATCCGATCGTTACCACATGACAGGTAGTTAATATTTTAAAATAAAAAAAAAAAACCATTGGGCCGTTTAGATTTGGTAGAAGTTTGATTTAACATTATATTATAGGTAAAAGGTTAACTACCTACTAACTACATATCTTCGAAAAGATCATAAGTAGCTATTTTTTTATCAAAACAAAACTTAAAGCCATGGGTCCTATTCCACCCTCACAGAGGATTGCTATAGAATATAGATGGTTGAAAAAAGTGAGATATAATTTTACAAGGATGCTACCGGTGCGTTTTGTTTGAATTCGCCAATATCAGGAACTACTTATAGGACTGATGGTACAAAGCCGTCGCGTAGATACCTACCGGTACTTTTTTTATGTGAAGGATGAAATATTTTTAGGTAGGTACCTGAAGGAAAACATCCTCCGCTGTCACAGACTGCTGATAATTCATAGTATACGCTGGTACTTTTCTGTCTGCAATACCAGCGCCAACGCAACCTAATTGTTCAGCTTCCTCGGCTTCTTGCGCTTCATACTCTTCAATTGTTTTTGGAGTTTGCTTTGCATCATTTTGCTTAACTTTGTCTCTTGATGATGTTATTTCATATGCTAAATGTTAAGAAACCTTGATATAATAAATCCACGATAAATACAGGTACCTACATAGTATATCTATCGATATACCTAACTGTATTTATCATGAATTTAGGTTTTTAGGGTTGAATATATTTTCTAATCATTAAGTTTATAAAGCTCTAAGTCTAAACGAGTCTATAAGAAATTAAAGGAAAATAGTAATTATTACCAGTTGGAGGCAGATCTTCTCCTTGCAATACGTCTGGTTCTGGAGGCCTAAAAAGCTCTGCAAGCTTTTCCAATTGAGACGATGTAAATTCAACCATTTTGATGCTTTAACTCGATTAATTAACTGTAATTAGTTTTAAATTAATATTTGCCAATAAAACAAACACACTGACAATTGATCAAACAGTTTTGTTGTTGCTAGGCAGTTTTATTTACCTGCCGAAAAAAGGATGTATAGAGTGGTATAGTTGATAGATGTATATGGGTGTTTTTCCACCAGAGATGTGATAAGTGCTGCGGATAAGTGAGATATTTTATTCATTACAAAGTGAAAATTAACATTAAAAAAAATAAATGAATAAGAATAATTAATTGATAAATTGGTTTTTTCGCGTAAGCTTTTCACAGTTAACTCAAAACTACTCTACTTACCTACCGATACCTTTTTATAAAATTAAATTTATCAGTTCAAAAACTAAATTAACAATAAAAAATAGCTAATTCAAGAACGAAAAGGAAGAAAACAAGGGTGTGTTTTTAGCTTGGTTTTTAGAGAATTTTAAGACAATAAATAGGTACATATTTAAATTTAATTTGAGAATTTTACTAGGAAAAATAAAAAGGCAGATTTGTAATCAGTGAAAAAAAAATTGTAAGAATTTAAATATTGTGTACTTATCAAATCAAAAATTAAGTGAGGAATTTAACTTTTAATAATAATTGTATTCATTAAACAAAAATATTTTAATTGAGAGGATAGAAAAAACAATAATTACATTATGTAGTGTTATTACAATTTATTATGAATGCAAACTACATAAAATACATAAAATAATTATTTTTTGTAGTATTCAAGGGAAACCATCATCATCTTCCTCAGCCATTTCCTTGGCCAGTTCAAGATCTTGCTGTTCTCTCTCCCTTCTTTCTTCGGCACTTTCTAACTCCTTTCCATAAGATTTGGGAGGATATCTCATCGCCTTTACACTCTGGTTATGTAGCTCCAGACAGAAAGATATACGCTGGTGGAATGCCAATTGTGGCTCCCTGGTGCAGTACAAGTCAGAACTTTCCTTATTACTCATATAACCCTTTTCCGGGTCAATGGTTGCCTCAATAACGCCATCTCGAATAGCTTTTGCCACTATAAACTCAGCATCTTCAGCAGAGTCCAGACCTAGTTTACGGGCAATATCTTTAGGTGAAATGCGGGAGTAAGACAGACCAATGGAACGAATTGCAGTCTTTATGACATTCTGTCTCAGTCGCAGAATCAAGGTGAATGTATGGTCCGTACGGAACTGAGGTCCATAGTTCTCCAATACTTCTCCAAATCTTTGTAAATTTCCCAATCTTACAGCTTGAGTTAGTTGGAAGTAAGGTGCCAAAGCTTTTCTTAATTGTGCCTGTCTAAA
>CAJQZN010036717.1:13916-26578 GCA_907164685.1 Colias eurytheme | reverse complement strand
GTGGGGTACGACTAACGCCGTGGTACGACTTGAGCAACCTTACCCTACTTACATTATAATAATTAATAGTTGGATTTTAAATTTTAAAAGATTTCTCTGTTCATATGCTTAAAATTATTTATATGATAGCGCAAAATTTTAAAATTGCACGTGACATTCTTTAATATCCACTAAATTAAAAAGTTTGAGTTTTCTCTATGAGTTCAATAACATCAGGACCATTTCTATAATTTTGGCTATTACTGTAAAGTGATTTATTTCGCAATGTCCTAAATGTTCATATTTTAATTCACAGCATACAAAATATCAGAAACATCAAACGTTATATTTTCCACCCGTGGGACATGGCTCGGTTCCAAAACGAAATTGACCGATAATTTTAATAATTCCCTAATAAGTTATGGACCTAATGATGAAAATAACGCAGAAACTAAACTGGGAGTAATAAAGTATTATACAGAAGAAATGATTTTGTCTAGGAAAAGACGTAATATGCAAAGAGAGCCTTTGACGATGGCTAATGTTATTACTGATAGCAATGAGACTAGGAAACACTTGGACGATCGGTTGTAGGTATAATTCCTATATTATTGATCGAAAAATATAGATATAAATAATCTTAATTTTATTCAAACTGTGGGTTCATAAAGAGAAAATTAGTAATCGTTCTCCGTCTTGACATGGTCTTGACCTTTCGTTGTAGATTTCAATTAACAACAGTCTACATTTAGTTTAGAATTTTATTTATTTCCAACCAATTGAACATAAGTGGAAAGAACAACTACTTAATTATGAAAACCTTATTTTTACTTGTATTCGTAGTTTTAAAATAGACATAAATATTTTAATTTTCCAAGATATCTTCACCAAGACTCGATAACCAAGATGAGTTACATGGTCGTACATATATGCTTTGAAATGTTAAACGCTACGGAAAAGCTTCTATTTACACACACTTGGGGTTATAAGGACAAGAATGGTAATTGGCAAGGCATTGTTGATCATTTGTTGAAGAAAGAAGCTGATCTAGGTGGGTATGATTATGAATTATGTTCTTTAAAATTTAGGTAGTGCCAAGATGCTAAAAATGCAACTTTCACTATGCTTTGCCTGTCCGGTTGTATAGTATGTACTGGTGTGCACATAGAAATCTAAATAACAAGACACATAGATTTCTATGGGTGTGCAGTATAGTATAGGTAGTAGCTAAATGTAACATAGATAGGAGCGATGTTTGGAATTGCAGCTATAGAAATATTATGTACTTAAACATAAACATGTTAGAATGTATCAGATTTGCACTTTTGTGCATAATATAGAGCACATTTTTTGACACCATTCATGAATAAAAGAAATCATGCAATAAAAACATGCTTTAAGATAATTAATTCTTAACTATAATGAATTAAAAAACCAAAAGCGTAATCTCCAGGTACCCTCACAATCTTCACTCAAGAACGCATGAAGGTCATCGACTACATAGCCATGGTGGGGTCTACAGCTGTTCGTTTCGTGTTTAGGGAGCCTCCCTTAGCCCTTTTGCAGAATATATTCACCCTGCCCTTTACTGGGGCTGTATGGATTGCGATTTTTGTCTGTGTGTTGAGCTGTGCGTTGTTCTTGTATATCACTTCGAAGTGGGAAGCTACTGTTGGTATGGTAAGTTTTGCGATGTTTTTCGCGTTTACCCTTATTATGTAAATAATTCAAGAAATTATTATTACCTAATAAGAGGAGTTGATATTTATTGTTGTCTTTAAATAAAAGCTTTTAATGCAAATTTACTGAGCAAAAAGATGTGTTTAAATTGCTATACCCCAACAGCACCTCATCACCTCTAGGTTCTGTTGAAATACATACTTCTTTTATTTTAATTTTATACTGATTCTAGCATCCGATGCAGTTAAACGGTTCGTGGGCAGATGTGTTGATATTGATTATCGGCGCTGTTCTACAACAAGGATGCACTTTAGAGCCAAGATATGCCGCAGGCTAGTACCATTAGCATATTAAGTAGAATAACTTATGGGTGTTTGTGCAAGTCTTGAAAATAACGATATAAGACGATGGTTGAACTGAAACAATCTATTGTAACTGTAAAATGATTAATTATCATTAAAAATCAAATAAAATATACAGCATATTATCATTAATTACATATTATTACGTTATGAATTTTCCCTAAAAGCATTATTAACTATTATTATACTTACCTAGTTTAATAGCTCAGTGAAATCTTGGAACTGCTTGCGGATTTCGGAGTAGGTACTTTTCATATCCATTTCATACAATATTTTCCGCCAAAAAGAGTCATTATTGTATTACAATTCGACTTCCATCCAGCAAGATTCGAACCGAGGACCCTGTAATGCTTTCATACAGCACCACCAACTTATAAACTTAACAAATAAAGTTCAAATTCACTTTACAGGTAGATGTGTAACCCTCCTTCTCTTCGTAGCTCTAACAATCCTGTATTCAGCCTACTGCGCTAATATTGTAGTACTACTTCGAGCACCTAGTTCGTCGGTTCGAAGTCTACCCGATTTGCTGAATTCACCATTGAAACTTGGCGCCAGTGATTTTGAGTACAATCGGTATTTCTTTAAGGTATTTTTTTCGACTATTATTCTTCATTTTAAGTTAATTTGTTGTTAGTTCCTAATTTCTGTAAGATAAACTAAATATTTAATCTTTAACTTCTCTGATCGTGAGTATTTCCTTTTGAAAACCCATTTAACAACAATTTGCATAAAATTTAACCAATATTTTAGTCGGTATTTTATATTACATAAAATATTTCGTTAGTAAACAACATAGTCAAACGTATAACCCATTGAAAACAAAGTAATTCACAATAATCGTCATTTGTGAATATTTGATTTTCCTCAATAGGTTATCCGAATACATTAAATCACAATGTTTCACGATTTATGACGTAAAATGTAGGAATTTGTAAAATATTAATCAATATAATAAATGCTATATTAAATTCCTAGTACGCCACGAACAGTGTTTTTTGCAAGGACATCGGTTTTGCACCACGTTTTTAAATGAAATTAATTAGTTAATAAAGGTTAATATAAAGTTTCTAAGTTTAAAATCATTATTCGTATTCGTATATTTTCTATCTACTTACTTTTCCTTAATTTGGGAATGTTACGAAGAGTCAACATTAATTTAGTAACATATTTTATTATAAATAATTAATTCGATCCTTTATTTGATTATCGCAGATACTATTCAAATATGAACTTTGTATTTCGTACTATTGATAAGACAAATAAAACTTAAAGAGGTTTTACTTACATTACAAAGATATATTGCTAGACAAATTGTAACTAATAAAATAACATATAAGTATACGTTTATTATTTTCCACAGAAACTGAACGATCCAATCAGAAAAGCAATCTATGACAAGAAAATAGCTCCCAAGGGGAAGAAACCCAACTTCTACAGCATGAAGGAAGGCGTGGAGAAAATTAGAAAGGTTTGGGTCAATAATACAAACATATTTTTGACATAATCGAACATTGTTATAAGTTTTGGTTATACATAATTATTCATACCAATAAAAGTTATTCTATGTTGATATACAATACAAAACAAATTAAAGTGTTTGTTGAAAAAGCAATACTAGATGAACAATAATTACTAAAACTTATGCATTAGTACGACACACTGTACCTATACCTAAATTTCTATTGAATTGAGATTTCCTATCATTATTCACGAAAAAGTTTGCTCTAATAACAAAATAATCGCCTTTCATATAATAATCTTGATTTCTGATATAATGCGTCAAAATAAGTTGGTTGTTTTTAGGGTCTTTTCGCATTTCACATGGAATTGAACCCAGGATACAGGCTGATTCAGGAAACGTATCAAGAGGAGGAAAAATGTGACCTGGTTGAAATAGATTACATTAACGAAATTGACCCTTGGGTGCCGGGACAAAAGAGATCCCCTTATAAAGACTTGTTTAAAATCAAGTAAGTTATTTTTATATGATTTAATTAAAATACAGAGAACTTGAAAATGACACGTTTAATTCAGGTATTGTTTTCAGGTGAGCTCGTTTTTTATTTTCTGTAAAATATTTTAATACTATTAACTACACTCACTTATTTATGACAATAAAATTTGTAACATTTTATATATTTTAACTTGATTTCTAGATACGTTCTGATAAACTTATCTGTCAGTTAATATGACAAATATTAATAGTGTATGAATCAAGGTATGAATAGGTATATTTACGACATAACCAGTAAGTAAGTGAAGCTCTTACTCCTCAGCCACTCTCTTTATTCTCATCCGCTTAACTCTTGTTTTTTTTTAATTCTACCCACCCAGCTTCATAAAAATTCGCGAAACGGGTATCCAATCGAACATCCACCATCGCCTGCATGTTGGCAAGCCTCGCTGCTCCGGCTCCATCTCTACGTTCAGCAGTGTTGGCATTACTGACATGTATCCTGCTATAATTGCTACGTTGTATGGGATGTTATTGGCCCCGGCTGTGCTTGTGCTTGAGATCATGTATAAGAGATTGTGAGTAACTGCGGATCTTCTTGAGCTTTTATAGTCTAGTATATTATATAGTCTTTAATTTATTTTTGTATTCCTTGCTTAGTCGCTAAAACGCTTCCATCAGAAGCGAAGGTCAAAATATGTTTTTATATTGAGCAAAATATGTATGTAGTTAATAAAAAAAATTAGTTTAGGTTTGTAGCACAGAGGTAGTTACAATTATTGAGGTGTTCGGATTTTTATTACATTTCTGCATGATATTTATGAAATGTATTTCTTTCAGGATGGTGGTAAGGCAGAAGAAGATGGAAAAACAAATAGAATTTTCAACTTAACTCTATATTACTTACGTACTAAGTTTATGTTCAACGTTGTGACAAAATAAGAAGAAACATAGCAATTTAGGTAATATTTCTACGATGATGTAGCAAGCACTTTATAGTACAATGGAAAAAATGTAAAGGTTTTGTCATTGATAAAAATGCACTAATAAAACACGAATAAAGCTTAAACACAAAAATGGTATCGTTTATTCATATAATTGTGTTTGTTTCCTAAACCAACATTATAGGATTCGTCAAATTAATTACCCATAATTTCGATAGAAAGGCTTTGTTCCGTAAATACAAGCTTTATACGGCGGAATCGTTTGTGATAATTGTAATTTTAGCAGTAGACTGTCCTAGAAGAATACACAGTAGTGTTGAAAGATGTTTTTATTCAAAGTTATTATAAAAATTAAAATGATAAGTGGGTAGGTATGTTAAATACCGCACTATATTCGTATTGTTTCTGAAATAAATAAATATCGCAAATAATTTCGTTTTATTGTATAAGTTACATGGAATATCCTTTTCCTTCTCCTTCTGCTTAGATCAAATCTATCCAAAAACTAATCTTAATCTAAAAACAATTTTTATCAAACAGACAGGTTACCTAATTTTTATCGCTATCTTAGAGCGGGGGCACACGATGCGTTGCGGCGGCGGTGCGGCGCCGGAGCGGTGTCGCTGCGTCGTCTTACATAGAAATATCTGTGGCATGTCACACGATGCGCTCCGGCGCCGCACCGGACTTGTAACCACCAAGACGAGGCGGGGAGGGGTGAATGCGGTGCGACGTCGGAGCGGCACCGCTCAGTTGTTTTTCGTCACAAGGAAGGACACGCTGTGCAACGCTGCTACGACGCCGCTGCGACATAACAACGTTACGGCGCCGCACCGCTCGTGTGCCCACTGACACGGTGAAATCTTTGCGGTGCGGCGCCGCAACGCATCGTGTGCCCGCGCCCTTAGTTCTTAAAATATGTAAATGCAAACACGAGCTTTCATAATGCGATAAGCAGTAATTACTTAGCTCAAATATTAACAAAGGAACGTGGATTTATAAGCCCTTCCTAAACCATAAATTTTATTTGCAATCGAGTTGTTGATAAAATTTAATATGAAATTATTCTTATTGTGGTTTTTACTACAAAAGACAGTTTTTGGTAGAGATGCGGTTATTTTTAGTTTTATCAAAGATTACATACGAAATGAATGGGCGCCAACTACCTTGGCTTATGATTTATGCTGGAATAAAGGTTCGTTCTGAAAAGCGAAATTCTTAATTTTTGTGTTAATATTATAAGAGAAAAGTATAATAATGCTTCAAATATAATAAAAGTGAATGTTTGTATTATTTTGGCCAAAAAAATTAAAATTTGGTAAAAACCTAAGTTAAAATAACGCACCCTCTACGCTCTACCGAAGAGAATAGAATTTTTCTCTTCTCTAAAGAAAATAGGATTTAAATTTTAAGCATAATAATATACCTAATGCACTATTTTCAGAGGAACAAATAAAATTATTTCGCTTACTTTCTAATGATGGAATCAGAGTCTCATCAAAATTAGCTGACATTGCAAAACTAAACGACCAAAATTTATTATTTCTTGTCGATTTAAATTGTCCTGAAGCTGAAATTGCATTCAATGTAAGAACAAATTATCTTTAATATTTTTTTTTTTAATTTTCTATACATTGGTAATATTAAGAGAATTTGATGAAATAGAAAACGATTGTGTTTTCAGAATCATTTTATATAAGTAAAATTCATAATTTCTTAGCATCATTTATACAATTCAAACTAAATAATTATGTCCTAGTTTCGCTATTAACTTTTTAATATATCAATAGATAACCAGCCGATTCCGACCTCCATACCGCTGGCTCGTAATTTATGATAACACTAAGAATGACGGCAACGATCAAAGGAAAATTGACCAACTCTGGACCTTGCCGCTTTTGGCTGATAGTGATTTTGTTTTGGCTGAACGGAAGGGTAATGCGCTGTCTCTTGTTGAATGTAAGTTTTCTACGATAAATAATATTATACAGTACTTACATATATTTAATTAACTTTATTTTTGATGCTGGTAAAATCTTCCTAGATTAGCAATAGATAGACTAACATCAAACGATAGAAACATTTCTCTCTTAAAATAACGTCTCCTAAGTACTAATGGTACAATCGCGTGATATCTAATTAAATGTAAGAGACTATAGAATTAGATGAAAAGAAAAAGATATGTTATGCATTACCAACTTAATTTAAATTTCATATAGACTACTACTTTTTCCACGTATCTAACCTTCACTATTAGTTTATAATGATTATTTTTCCCTCGAATACATACAGTACACAAACCATCCCCAACTGGGCCTACATACTCCAACCCTAGAGGTTTCTACAATGGTACTCTTATCGACACGAGACCTCGGAGGGAAATGTTCTGGAGACGGCGGGATATCATGGGACATCCACTCACTATGTCCAACGTGATTCAGGATAGTAACACTACGATGTATCACTTGGAGGATCGCTTGTAAGATGGAAAATAACATTATATCAGATGCATAAGAAGCCTTTTCAATGGAAATCATCTATTTCCATAACTATCTTGAATTCTGTCCAAAATAAAACCACTTTCTACCCAAAAATTTTATAAACTTCAGAGTTACGAAATTTTGAAAAACTTAATATTTTCCCATCAAGGTTAGAAAAGCATACCTATCATAAGCATTCTAATATGTTTTCTATTCTATAGCAAAAGGATAGAACACATGCATTGATAAGGTTAACAATTTTCTTTGCACTTTGGTCATAGAACGTACCTAAAATTGTCTAAATCTGTACTGGAACTGCTTCTAAATATATTTCTAATACAATACACACTAATGGCCCTTTCAGAAAACTGCATCACGATCCCATAACAAAGTTATGCTGGATACACGTGAGGACCGCGTTCAGAATGTTGAATGCTACGCCTCGATACGTGTTTAGCTATAGATGGGGATACATTAAGGACGGCCAGTGGTCGGGAATGATCAATGATCTGAGGACTGGGAGGGCTGATATAGGTAATGTTTGCTGTAGTTGCATAAGTAAATAGGTACAGGTTTCGTGCAGTTTCAACCGACCTAATCAAGGATGTATCTAAGGTCTAAGTTCAATACAACTATGCTCTTTTTATTCGGAAATATGCATACGAAATATGGGATATATTATTACCTACAAGCCTACGACCTACCTATACGAGTTATCCGATGTCGACTGTATTGATGATGATCTAATTTGCAAAAATGTATGGGTAAATGTACCTATGCATTTTCAATTTTACGATTAAAAACTTCAACGTAGGTAATATTCTATTTTGGCATTTTTCGTATCAGCATTCAGCAAATTCTTAGGATTAGTAATTTCACTCGTTCAATCGAATAGAGCATTAAAGCATGATTTTAGAAATAATTGTTCCTCACTTTCTTTCAGGTACAAACTGCATACCGAACTCAAAACGCCTCGAGGTTGTGGTATTTACTGACTCCATAGGACAGTTTGAAGTGAAATTCATTTTCCGACAACCACCCTTATCTTATGTGGCTAATATATTTGCTCTTCCTTTCTCAAATTCGGTCTGGATTGCAATAGCGTTATCTATTATTGTTTCAACTGCTGCTATTTACGTTGCTAGTAGATGGGAAATAAAGAGATTGGGCTTTGTGAGTATTATAATAATATGTATCATTGTTTATACATAGATACGGTCTACTGTGGTAATAATGCCTTACTTTAATTTACAAAAAAAATAAGTAATATAAAGTACCTACTTATACGATTTTACAAAGATGGGCGTCGTTAATTAGTTAAGGTTAAATGTAACAGAAAATTAAAAACTATTTAGCCGCTAATTTTTTTTTGTACAATTTGTCCATTAAGTACCAAAAGTGAAACTTTCAGAATCCAACTCAACTTGATGGAAGTGTCGCAGATGCTTTGCTGTTAACAATGAGTGCTATTAGTCAACAAGGTTGCTCTAAAGAACCGAAAGGCTTGTCAGGTGACGTCCGAATTAATCATCTGGATTTTTTGCTCTATATAATATGCTCTATATCTTCTTATATATAAAAATGAATCGCAAAATGTGTTGGTAAGCGCATAACTCGAGAACGGCTGAACCGATTTCGATAATTCTTTTTTTATTATATTCCTTGAAGTACGAGGATGGTTTTTATGTAGTGAAAACGTAAATATGTACCACGGGCGAAGCCGGGGCGGACCGCTAGTTTAATATATTGTAATCCAAACCAGGCAAGACCACACTGTACGTCATAATATTATGCTTTTAGCTTTAAACGAATTCCATGCCATTCTATTTCTAGCGATAGTTAATACGATTGATCATAAACAGAATGCATTAGCGAAAATTCAGCAGTAAAATGTAACAGAGAGACAAGAATTAAAACGCGTATAAAATATAACTGCATATTTTCGAGGAGTATTTTCGAGAGAGAACTTAATATTACAAAGCTGAAAGATTTTTTGTTAATTGGTTTAACGCGCTAAGGAACTACGGGTCGATTGACAAACGACTCGTAGTTCCTTACGATTTGAAAAGCTCTGTGTGTTAGCACATTTATGTCTGCGGACGCGGTTATACCGAATACCCGCGGCCCCGGCACAGCGAGTTCCTTAATACGTAGGTATCATAAACTAGTTCATCTGTATAAAAGCAGCATAATCTAAACAAATAGGTAAATTACCTATCAAATTTGTCTCTTTTACACTGAGTCAATAAGACTGCATTTATTACAATAAAAAAGAAATAGTTTGAATAATTTCATAACAGGTCGCATAATGCTCTGGGTGATATTCGCTGCGCTCATGGCGCTATATGCAGCATACGCCGCTCACATCGTGGTGCTGCTGCAGGCACCATCTTCCTCTATCAAAACCTTGGAACAGTTGGAGCAGTCTGGCATGACGCTTGGCGCTATTGATACGGATTATAACCGCTTCGTGTTCCGGGTTTATTTTATTTTTATATACCTATAGATTTTTGGAATTTAACATTTATGATGTACCTACGTTATTCCGACTAACACAGCACAGTCAATAAAATACGTAATCACAGAAGTATAGCGTAAACTTAGCCAAAAACAAACTTACACGTAGGTACATATTTGTATTTGAACATGGTACCTATACCTACACATTTTTGGACAGAGAAAAAAATGAATAAATAATTTCGAATACTTACTTATTACCCAGGTACCTACTACCTACATGATAACGATGCACGTTTTATTGTACATATATAAATTAATACATGTTGAGTAATATACCTAACTGTTTTCGCAGATGTTCAAAGATCCTTTAAAACAAGCGATATTCAGAAAAGTTGAACCAACTAAAGGAAAACCGCATTATTATAGTCTGAATGAAGGCGTAAAAAGAATAAGACAAGTAAGAAATACTTACTTATGGAAAAGCTTATTTTTTCAACAAAATATAGTATAGTATAATAGTTTGTAGCCGTGACTTCTGACTGTGTAATAATAATCTTTCTTACCATCACTCTATTCCAACTGAATACCTACAATTATAAAAGTTATTAAATCTAACTTAATTTATGAAAATTAATGTATGATTCTTACCCTATTTTAGGGGCTATTCGCATACCATTCCATACTTGAACCAGTGTACAGACGCGTAGAAGAAACATTCTTGGAAATGGAGAAATGCGACCTCATGGAGATTGATTACATGAATGCACGCCATCCTTTTGTACCAATTTATAAACACTCACCATATTTAGAACTTCTAAGAGTCGCGTTAGTAACTATCCATTATATGTTGTTATTAAATCTGTAAAAACTCTATATTTATAAATTTATATTTTGAATGCCATAAAACCAAAAATATAAATTCAACTCTATATTTATCCGCTTAGTGAAGAAAATAGAAATCAAGAATTTCCCGCCTTTTCAGTTTTCAAAAGTCAGAAGATGCTTTTTAAAAACAATTCGCCTGCTTGGATACAAATCTTTTTGAATTGACATACTTCATTAGCAACACAGATTAACAATGTAAAGTGTGGCACGTTAAATAAATAAAAACGTGAATAAATTTTAATCCTGGTATATTATTTCAGTTTAAAGCGCATTCGAGAGTCTGGTATTCAATCTGCACTGCATCGCCGTTTACAAGTACCAAAACCAAAGTGTTCCGATAAAATTTCGTCGTTTAGTAGCGTTGGCCTATTGAATCTGCGACCCGTGTTGTATTTTATGCTGTACGGGATTTTGTTATCCGTCTTTATCGCCGTCCTTGAAAATATCGTTTATAAATTGTTAGTGCTACAAGATTACCTATTTTAGTACTAGATATTAAGTATAATATTACCTATTCATTTCAAATAATTTCATCAATCTTATATGTTAAGCATTCAGCAATAGTTATTATATTCTGTTAAGAATGCTTACAAAACTAAACAATGTACAAATTCAATATAATAATATTTCCTAGAGAACGATATTTATTTTTCCTTACATTTCCTACTGTAAAAATGCATTTAATTTTTCAGGACATGGAGCAGACGTCAAAACAAGAATAATATTAAGCGTTAATTTGAATACAAACAGCCGAACAAAAATAGTCACCCGTTTAGCACCCTTTATTAATATGTACGAATTAATAGTATTGGCTTCACCTTATTTAAATTTAGTATTAAAATTATACCAAACTAAATTAAGTTTTATTTTATCCATTTTGTATTTGTTTACCTACTTTTGCTATTCAATTACATAGGCAGAAAATGAAAACAATAAAATATAGGTGTAGGTAGGTACATAATATAATTATTATAAAAGATTGGTAGTCTTCATAAAACAGTATTTCAAATTTTTTATGCAACAACATAAGTATAAACAAATTTATGAAAATATATTTTTTGTTACTTTGCTTCGTTTTTTAACAATTTCCTTTTGAGATCTCAATGTTGTAGCTTTTCGTGGTGCTTCTCCTTTTCTATGTCTACCGGATCGTTTTGATCCTAAGCCGGTTTTAGGATTAGATAGTAACTTATTTACGAATGGATGTACTTCTTTCGAAGTCTTTCCCCCATATTTTTGACCGGAGAAACTTTTCGCTTGCATTTTAGTTCCAGTTAGTGGCTGTATCAGACTTTTCCTTTTAGTCTTAAATGGCATATTTTCTGTGTTGAACTGGTCATCGGGTTGAATAGCCGTCGTTTGTTTTACGGGAGATCTTTTTATATTGTCTTGATGTTTTAAATCGGAATTCAACATACCGCCAGAAAGATTAGCAACCATAACACGAAGCTCCGTCAATGTATGTCCATGGAAATTAACATCATCTTGTAGTTTGTCCAACTTTTTCTCAAAGTGCTTAAATGATGACATTATTCGTTGCAATGTATCTATTGGACGAGTACGTTGAAGAGACATCTTGGATAAAATAATAAAACTATGAAAGTACTGAAATTTTTAAATTTTCTAGCGGTTTTTATAAAAATCAATTGCCAGTCTATCTCATCTTTTTGTTATAAAAACGTCATGAATGACACTTCTCTATTCTTTTTCACAGCTTTATTTCTTACCTGCAAAATATTTAAGAAAGAAATAGTATTAAAAAAGGTTAAAATTAATTATCTATCTTACTATAATAATTTTCTTTTATAGCAACACAACATTCATGTCAAACATGAAATATTTGTGCGAGTGTCAGATCGCTTCAATAATTTGCAGTGTCAACGTCAACAGTACGACAACATGGGTGATCCGGTTG
>CAJQZN010036716.1:0-10525 GCA_907164685.1 Colias eurytheme | reverse complement strand
TTGCACTAAAAAACAGCGTAATTAATACATACCTACTTACTAACGCATTATCACCAATACAGTTGTTCTCTCTTTCACTCTCACGCACGAGACATAATACATGTCTCACTCATGTACTTCGTAATAACAACTGCCGATTAAAATATAAAAAGAACGTCCAGCCACGACGCTGAATGGTGCGTGACTAAGTGAAACTCGGGCACTTAGCTGAGTTTTTTCTTGCCAAAATAGAGAGCGGGTAACGTATCTAGCTTTTTTATATATCACTAGCTTTCCGCCCGCGGCTTCGCCCGCGCAGTCAAAGAAAAATCCGCATAGTTCCCGTTCCCGTGGGATTTCCGGGATTGCGTCATTTTCCCGGGATAAAAAGTAGCCTATGTCCTTTCTCGGGTATCAAAATATCTCTATACCAAATTTCATGCAAATTGGTTCAGTAGTTAAGGCGTGATTGAGTAACAGACAGACAGACAGAGTTACTTTGGCATTTATAATATCAGTAAAAGTATGGATAGCCTATGTTCTTTCTGTACTGTACGTTTCTGAGTTTCTTAAGTTGAAGAGAGCACTGCTTGTGTGTTATGGCTACAGTGAACTCTAGTGCGACTTATTGAACTTATTGTAAACGGTTAAATGAATCACATACCTTTACTACCCTATTGACTGATTTGGCTACTACGAAATATGAGTTACTATTTAACTACTATTAAATTTATTACTTTATATAAACCCAATAGATATGGCCCGATAACTATTTTTGATATGTGCCTTTAATTTTCTCTTTCTAGATGTTGCAGTTTAGAATCTCCAAAGAAACTAAGATTTGCTTCGGGCAATCATTTAGAATCTCATACTGATAGTGTACTACATCATCGGAGTGATGAATACCTTATGGAAGTAAGTACAAAAGTCAATATTTATGAATTCTTTGAATAAGAAAGAACTTAAAAATTTACTTAAACGAAAAGCATCGCTCCTACTCGTTGCTCCTACTAGATGCTGTCATAGAATCGATAAAGATAAATGAAGATACCTATATTAGGCGCTATTCATGACAAAAACTATCCTACATCGTTCTCCAATTTATTACGTCTATCTCCTTTACAATTCTTATAAAATCAGTGCAGTAGTGACGTAGATAATTACTTTCTCATTGACAATATCTGTATACTTATGACTAAATCCACACTACAGGTAATCGGCGAGAACCGAGTATCAACACCGCGCGTACAGCAGCTAGAAGCGCCAAGTCTCCGCCAAGAGTACGCAAGCGTGTCCTGTCCCGCGATAGAACAGACCCGCGACTGCGACGTGCGTGTACTTGTTAACGGGCTCCACGACCCCGCTGCTGAACCACTACTCATAGACCAGTAGTGTGTGAGCCCTTAGACCATTGAGATACATGTACTACGTACTAGAGAGGACATCGCTACTACTCTATTTGTAACACTAGTTGGAGTCAATCGTCTCAAACTCAATTTTTTTTTTTTGTTACATTGATTGGTTTTAATTGATAAGTTTATTCATATTTTTTTAATAAGATAAACAACAATATTTATTTTTTACATTGATTGGTTTTAATTTATTTATTTATAAGTAATAAAGGGCAGAATATCTACAAAGTGTATGACTCACTAGCCGGCCCGCGCTGCCGCGCTTGTCACAGAGATTTTGTTCGTGGTGCCCTCTCTAGTAATAATACCTCAATGCCTTAGACCGGCTACTCACGTACCTACAGCAGGGGCAATATTGGAATTGGATCCTTAATTGCCTCCTTAATTGTGATGTGTATAGGCAAGCAGGGGTAATTTAGAGAACAACTGAAATTGCTCCGACCACCGACCAAACGAAATTCTACCAATATCGGCCCTGTGGCAGGTACGTGAGTAGCCGGCATTAGTTCAATTAACACTTATGGAACATGACAGAAGAAATTGTAGCTAATTTTGTTTTTATGATGCGTTTGGTAAAAAATTGTTGGAACATACTCTTTACTAAGATTGATGCTAAAATAAAATGTTGCTCTTATTAGGTTCTATTGTGGACCTTGTGGTAAAATAAAACTACCTAAATTTAGAACACACTCATTTGAAGAATTATGTGTGTATCTAAAATTCAACCGTTATTGTGTTATACATATAGTTGCGAATATGGCAAAAATTACTTAGAAACAACATGTACTTCGAAAAAGTGTAGCTAAATTGTAACTGTTAATTAAAACTGCTATGGAACATGACATGATTTAAAGAAAAAATTGTAGCTTAAATTTAACTGTTATTACGTTCTAGAAATGTTTAGAATCTGTACTTAAATCTATATGTCGTGTTATGTAATTGTGATTTTATTGTATTAGTTTTAATTAAATCGCTATTTTCTCAATTAAAAAAGTTAGTAAATCAGCATCAAGATGTGTTGTGTATTCTACTTGTAAAAACCAGCAGCTCAGTTCCGAACAATAACTACTAAGTAGTTAAGTCTTAAACTACTTAAATTCGTCTTCATTTTTATGTAATTTGGCAACTAGAAACTTTTCAAAGCCCTATTAGTGTAATATGAAACCAAAACAAATTTGGTTTGCCTCATTATGAATGTTCGAATTAAGTTTGTACTTATAATTTAACTTAAGATAATTTAAGTTAGAATGTAAATGTATGCTTCGAATTGCTGTACTGTACAATAAGTTTAAGTTTGCGCATTTATGTGAAATACACGTTTTTACTGCTTTTACTTCACTGGACACCACCTAATCTCATGACAATGACAATGACGATTATTAATTATATAAAAATGAATCGCAAAATGTGTTGGTAAGCGCATAACTCGAGAACGGCTGAACCGATATCGATAATTCTTTTTTTATTATATTCCTTGAAGTACGAGGATGGTTTTTATGTAGAGAAAAGATGTGTTTTTTGTACCACGGGCGAAGCCGGGGCGGACCGCTAGTTAATTATAATATGTAAAGTCCTTCTTACGGGACATTACGTATATAAAAGACCTCATTAATATCGTAGTTTTTTTTTATAAAATATCTATTTGTCTACATGCAATTGAAATGTTTAAATGTTATCCATTGGAAAGTCACTCTCATATTATTTCTAACTATGTTTTACTTGTGGTGTCCAAGAAATTGTAAAATCTAGAAAATGTTTTCTCATTCTCATTTTGGCCATGTTCAATTACGGAGACGAGTGTCATAATTTTATTACTTCGTAAAAATACATGGTATTTGTATTAAAAAATAATCACTAATAAGCCAAGATGGTTTAAAATTAAGACACCTGTCTCTGTGTCAAAAATGCTGTAGCAACAACCAATAGTGTAGATGTGATCTATAGACTAGAGTAGATAATTTTTGAAACAAAAAAAAATCGCAGTCGGATGAAACCCATTAGAAAAGGAGGGGAATATGATAAAAATGTAAGGAAAAATAAATTACGGTCAATCCGAGTTCGGGAAGTGGGAGGGGGGAGCTTTTAAGAGAAAAAAATGGTCTCTCTCGATTTCCGACAAAACTACAAGTCCTACGGAAAAAAGTTCAATGGCAAAGTTGTAGGTAATAAAAGGATCTACAACTTTTGTGTTAACAATTTTTTCACATAACCTCAAAATTAGGTGAAAAATTCAAAAAACCAAGTTTTTGGTCTTTTATTTTTATCTACTTCAAAATTTATTGTTTTTCTACGAAATTTGGTGAAAACTTACTTTATTATGTCCCAAATACACTGTAATTTATTTGATTGAAAATATTTATTTTTTCGCCTTATTTTGAATTAATACCAAAAAAACAACCTAATTTTCAATCGAAAAGTCACCCGTCAAAATATCAGCTTTTTTCAAAAACTGGGGGTGCGTTTTATTTATTGAAATCTCTACTTTCATATGGTGTAAAAAAAAGTAAACACCACTATAGTAAATGTTCTCAGGAAATGCATACAAACAGTGTGAAAATTAGCTTTTACTAAATCAGGCACACTTCTCGAACTACCTGAAATGTTTTTATCGACATCATTTTGCTTTTGAATATGCTGTAAAATATTAAACTTAGAACAGATAATTATTTTTCTTTTGAAATATTACCGAAAAGCCGATACAAGAGAAGATATAGAGTTCGAGAAGTGTGCCTGATTTAGTAAAAGCTCACTATCACACTGTTTGTATGCATTTCCTGAGAACATTTACTATAGTGGTGTTTATTTTTTTTACACCATATGAAAGTAGAGATTTCAATGAATAAAAGGCACCCCCAGTTTTTGAAAAAAGCTGATATTTTGACGGGTGACTTTTCGATTGAAAATTAGGTTGTTTTTTTGGTATTAATTCAAAATAAGGCGAAAAAATAAATATTTTCAATCAAATAAATTACAGTGTATTTGGGACATAATAAAGTAAGTTTTCACCAAATTTCGTAGAAAAACAATAAATTTTGAAGTAGATAAAAATAAAAGACCAAAAACTTGGTTTTTTGAATTTTTCACCTAATTTTGAGGTTATGTGAAAAAATTGTTAACACAAAAGTTGTAGATCCTTTTATTACCTACAACTTTGCCATTGAACTTTTTTCCGTAGGACTTGTAGTTTTGTCGGAAATCGAGAGAGACCATTTTTTTCTCTTAAAAGCTCCCCCCTCCCACTTCCCGAACTCGGATTGACCGTAATTTATTTTTCCTTACATTTTTATCATATTCCCCTCCTTTTCTAATGGGTTTCATCCGACTGCGATTTTTTTTTGTTTCAAAAATTATCTACTCTAGTCTATAGATCACATCTACACTATTGGTTGTTGCTACAGCATTTTTGACACAGAGACAGGTGTCTTAATTTTAAACCATCTTGGCTTATTAGTGATTATTTTTTAATACAAATACCATGTATTTTTACGAAGTAATAAAATTATGACACTCGTCTCCGTAATTGAACATGGCCAAAATGAGAATGAGAAAACATTTTCTAGATTTTACAATTTCTTGGACACCACAAGTAAAACATAGTTAGAAATAATATGAGAGTGACTTTCCAATGGATAACATTTAAACATTTCAATTGCATGTAGACAAATAGATATTTTATAAAAAAAAACTACGATATTAATGAGGTCTTTTATATACGTAATGTCCCGTAAGAAGGACTTTACATATTATAATTAACTAGCGGTCCGCCCCGGCTTCGCCCGTGGTACAAAAAACACATCTTTTCTCTACATAAAAACCATCCTCGTACTTCAAGGAATATAATAAAAAAAGAATTATCGATATCGGTTCAGCCGTTCTCGAGTTATGCGCTTACCAACACATTTTGCGATTCATTTTTATATAATTAATAATCGTCATTGTCATTGTCATGAGATTAGGTGGTGTCCAGTGAAGTAAAAGCAGTAAAAACGTGTATTTCACATAAATGCGCAAACTTAAACTTATTGTACAGTACAGCAATTCGAAGCATACATTTACATTCTAACTTAAAATTATCTTAAGTTAAATTATAAGTACAAACTTAATTCGAACATTCATAATGAGGCAAACCAAAATTAGTTTTGGTTTCATATTACACTAATAGGGCTTTGAAAAGTTTCTAGTTGCCAAATTACATAAAAATGAAGACGAATATAGTTTAAGACTTAAACTACTTAGTAGTTATTGTTCGGAACTAAGCTGCTGGTTTTTACAATTTGTAGGATACACAACACATCTTGATGCTGATTTAGAAACTTTTTTAATTGAGAAAATAGCGATTAATTTATTTAAAACTAATACAATAAAATCACAATTACATAACACGACATATAGATTTAAGTACAGATTCTAAATATTTCTAGAACGTAATAACAGTTAAATTTAAGCTACAATTTCTTCTTTAAATCATGTCATGTTCCATAGCAGTTTTAATTAACAGTTACAATTTAGCTACACTTTTTCGAAGTACGTAAGGTAAGTAGTTTCTAAGTAATTTTTGCCATATTCGAACTATATAACACAATAACGGTTGAATTTTAGATACACACATAATTCTTCAAATGAGTGTGTTCTAAATTTAGGTAGTTTTATTTTACCACAAGGTCCACAATAGAACCTAATAATAGCAACATTTTATTTTAGCATCAATCTTAAAGAGTATGTTCCAACAATTTTTTACCAAACGCATCATAAAAACAAAATTAGCTACAATTTCTTCTGTCATGTTCCATAAGTGTTAATTGAACTAATGCCGGCTACTCACGTACCTGCCACAGGGCCGATATTGGTAGAATCTCGTTTGGTCGGTGGTCGGAGCAATTTCAGTTGTTCTCTAAATTACCCCTGCTTGCCTATACACATCACAATTAAGGAGCCAATTAAGGGTCCAATTCCAATATTGGCCCTGCTGTAGGTACGTGAGTAGCCGGTCTAAGGCATTGAGGTATTATTACTAGAGAGGGCACCACGAACAAAATCTGTGCGACAAGCGCGGCAGCGCGGGCCGGCTAGTGAGTCATACACTTTGTAGATATTCTGCCCTTTATTACTTATAAATTAAAACTAATCAATGTAACAAATAAATATTGTTGTTTATCTTATTAAAAAAAATGAATAAACTTATCAATTAAAACCAATCAATGTAACAAAAAAAAATTGAGTTTGAGACGATTGACTCCCAACTAGTGTTACAAATAGAGTAGTAGCGATGTCCTCTCTAGTACGTAGTACATGTAACTCAATAGTCTAAGGGAATTTACACTACTGGTCGATGAGTAGTGGTTCAGCGGCGGGGTCGTGGAGCCCGTTAACAAGTACCCGCACGTCGCAGTCGCGGGTCTGTTCTATCGCGGGACAGGACACGCTTGCGTACTCTTGGCGGAGACTTGGCGCTTCTAGGTGCTGTACGCGCGGTGTTGATACGCGGTTCTCGCCGATTACCTGTAGAACGAAGGACTAATTTTAGTTATAAGTGTAGTGTTTGAGTAAAGTATAGGTACTATATCCCCGGATGTCTCGGGTTCGCGGGTAGTGGGGAGCACAGTCACGCAGCAGCCCCGGGCGTGAGCGTACGTGTGTTTACCCTAGTTACTGGCGACGTAACGAGCCATTCCCATCCCCTGCGTAGACGAGTGTGAACTCGTATCTATAATAAGTATACTCATTATCGATAGAAAGTAATACTGTACGTCTTAAACGCTTTATCAAATACTGAACTGATATTTTATATAAAATTTGAAATAGAGATAGACGTAATATTGGAGAACGATGTACGATAGTTTTTGTCATGAATTGCTGAATTTACAATATGTATTATCCTTGTAACATGGTAGCATCAAATAGAAGCAATGCTTAGGCAATGCTTTTTATTTATTTGGGATTTTTAACATAAGTCCACACATTGAATAAATATTGGCTTCATTACTCACTTCCATAAGGTATTCATCACTCCGATGATGTAGTACACTGTCAGTATGAGATTCTAAATGATTGCCCGAAGCAAATCTTAATTTCTTTGGAGATTCTAAACTGCAACATCTGAAAAAATAAAAATAAACCAATTATTAAATTGTAAGTACATATATACAAGGCAGTTAGCAGATCATTTCGTACCAGGTGGTAAGACAGTAAATAAAATTAATGCAGTTATGACAGTGCAATGCAATCACCAACTCACCGATTAATTATTATTATTATAAGCTAAGAAGCCAAGATACAACACACGCACCTATGCAACCCGCCCACTTGGTTCTTCCAACCACGTGTCTTCAAGGAACTTCTAGGCAAGTGCGGTGGAACATCACTAATAGCCGCTCGTCTCCTGGCCCTACTGGCCGCTGCTGCTGGTTCTTCACCCCGCACCCAGTACGTGATCTGATCCCGCTTGCCCTTCATGGCAACTATACCACGCTCCTCTACTATGTAACCTCCCAACTGGTCGAGGAGGAGCTTGCACGCGGAACTGCAGTGGATCTTGAGGGCTGGTTTGAAAAGTTTGATTGTTACAAAAATACTAGACGTAAGAAGTACTTTGTAGTAGAAGAGCAATAAGGAGAGTTAAGAATTAAAATAAAACATTATAGTTTATTTTTTTTCATTTTAAACACATTTGAAATTGAATAGAATAAAGTAGGTATGTACTTAAAAGGATAAGATTTACTTACGAAGTCCTGTAGATTCAAATCGACTAGCAGTGTTAACGGTGTCACCGAAGAGGCAATATCGCGGCATTTTTAATCCTACCACTCCCGCACACACAGGTCCTGAAAATAAGAAATGCATTTTGTTACATATTTATACAGTTTTGCTGTTTAAAATTTAATTAAGTTGGATTCAATATTTTAATCGATATTGAAAATACTACCCACATCATCTTAGATCTTACACTATGATTATGCTTATAGATAAAGCTACTCGTTTACGACCACAAGATATAGAAACAAATGAAAAAACTATAGACCATTTTTATTAACGCTACCGTGTAACATTCAACATACAACGTACAATATTTACTCATCCATTTCAAATAATTAATCCTATATTCAAAACGATATCCATAACCCAATACCGGTATGACCACCGATACCGATATCTAACGTACCAGAGTGTATTCCAACACGCAACAACAAGCGATGCTCAGGCCGATGTCGCACCCGAAAGGCACGCGTGGCCGCCAGCAGTGCGAGCGCCATTGATGCGATTTCGCCCGCGTGTAGTATACCATTTCTTATTGGTAGTCCTGATACCTGTATAGATATAACACTTTTAATTGATGGTCCTTTTTAATAGAAGAGCTCTATAATATTATACAGACAATATGCTGTGAAGTTCGTATGGGAGATGCGCTTTCTGTATATCCGTTGTAAGCCTCCAGAGAATTAAGACAAAATATCGTAAATACCTAATTCCTTTCTTATATATTTTAACCAATTTTTAAATCCCGTTAAGGTACATTCTTATAGGTAATTCTTACCACCATGTACGCATCGCCAATTGTTTCTACTTTGTAAACGTCGAAATTTTCTAAAATGGAGTCGAAACACGTGTAGAGATCGTTTAAAAAATCGACAACCTGAAAAAATTACCATGTTAATAAATCAAATAAATTCATCAAGTTTGCTGTTTTGTTTGCTAAAAGAACCATTATAATTTGAAATTAATTAAAGAGTGAGTATGTTTATTTGAAACTATAAGTTATAAACATGGAATGTAGAGCGATACAACAAATCTATTCATGCCAGGTGACACTTCCGAACGAAATAGATTTACCTGAAGCGGCGTACTTTCAGCGGACATAGCAGTAAATCCAACGATATCACTGAAATATATTGTGACCGAGTCATAGTTTTCGGGCAACACGCGCTTCCCTCGTTTTAACTGTTCTGCCACTGGGGCTGGTAACATTTCTTCTAATAGTGCCTCTGGAAAATAGTAACGATTTTTATCAGATAATGAACCTAATGTATAACAGTGATAAGTCAGAAAAATTAAAAGGATTGTGCATCTGCACATTGTTTTTTACATTTCCATGTAAAAAATAACTGACTTCGCAAATAAATTGTTCGCCTCTCTATTTAGATAAGTTGTACCATATTTCTTATTATAAACGAAGAGGTCGACTGTACAGCCTTAGTACAGCATGTTATTTTTCAAATGGGGAGCCCTAGTTGAAAGAGTACCGAGTTTCACTTCTATAAATCATCACCTCTTTCAATTTATTAATTATATTCAGGTTCTACTTTTTTCTGTCCAAATTACGCCACAGTGTTATGGAACAAGTTCCAAAAATTCTATATACTTAATTTTGTATATAGAACGTATCCATTTATAAAAATGTTCTGTAATACCATATCTTCTAAAACTTAAATTCGGGTAAGACGCAGTTTACGTAATGGAATAGTATTCGTGACTACGAATTTGGATTCATTTGATACGAACAGTGGGTTAGTGGACCAATATCCAAATGTAGTTGATCGTGACCGAGAGTTGAGTAGCTGTCATACATGATATTATATGTAAATATATTCTATTGCGAAAGTTAAATGTTCTTATTGAAAGGGGGAAATATCCTTGATTTAATTTAAATTGATGCAATTAGTATTTTCGTTATCGTATTTTAATGCATAAGTATGTTAATTCTTTTTGAAAAAAATATTTTATCAAATGGAAGTAGGTTAGTTTTTTTATGGTGTATGATTATGCAAATACCAATACGTACAATTCATAATGAAAACAACTTCCTTACCTGTTTTCTTCTTCTCTTCTTGCAATTGATCAGTCCTTTCATCGACGAGAGCCTCTAAATTATTAGCATACTTTTCCATCATTGCTATCATATTATCAAATATATTTGGTTTCCTGAAATCAGATTGAACATTTCAAATAGGGTGTACGATTTAAGCTGCAAGCTCAGGAAGGTGAAACAATTTTTTTGTCTATAATTATTTTATTTTTTGGTAATTTTTTGTCATTTTCATTCAAATAATATTTGAAAATTATAATTAAAAACCATTTAAGACCTTTTATTATGTATTAAATACAGTATGTAACATACATGCCCTTCCTAAGCGGTCGCA
>CAJQZN010036714.1:361-22311 GCA_907164685.1 Colias eurytheme | reverse complement strand
ACAAGTCTCTTCGCGCTTAGTATACCAATAGTGGGACACCCTGTATATTGTGACTGAACGTAGCATTTTAAGACGTTTTTTCTCAATTATCTTTCCGATCTTGTCCCAAAGAGCGCACAACCCCCTACGTGTGCATATACCGCGGTATGTCCCGGTCTCTATCCGCGCAGCGCTGTTGGCGACGCGCGGCTGCAGCCAGGCATGTGGCTGCTTGGAGGCGGTTGGATAGTCACTCGTTGAGTGGGTTGACGAGGATGTTGGTTGGCGATGTCGGGAGACAGGTTAGTATGGGTAATATAAGCCTAAAATGACGCCAAAAAGTCTTTGAGAGATTTCTAGCTAAAAAGGGATGAATTTGCTACTTTCTTCTAGCAATTTGACAGATTTGACCTTTCTAAGTGGAATGGTTGGTAGAAAAGCGTCTGACCAGATCTAAGTAAAGGCCGCGTGGCACGTGGCTGTTTGGAGGCGGTTTGATTCGCATTCTCGGAGTGGGCTCACGAGACTGTTTAGATACAGATTAGTAGGGGATAAATGTGGACTGGGGCAAAGTTTAGGGAGATTTCTAGGTGTTGCTGGTGGGTTAAGCAATTTGACAGACTTCCTAAATAGAAATGGTTAATAGAATAGTGTCTTACCCCGTTTCGGGGACGATTCTTTTCTAGGCAAATGCTTCTGTTACCCTAGTGCAAAAAGCAGGTAGAGACGCGTCTCACTGTAGGTAACATTATTATTTTAAAAATTATTATTAAAGTACATAATTTTATTAACATTGTTTGTTGTTTTTTTTTAACTACCGCATACAAAATGTTGTAATTTTAATGGAAACAAACTAATTCAGATTTTTCTAATTTGTGTATAAAAAAAATCAAATAATATAATAGGTACTGAATACTTAGTTAATAAAATAATAATAAATTAAAGTAATTTATACATAAAAGTTTTAATAAAACTGCCAATCTCATTCCAGGTCGAATGGTTAACAACGGTCTTGAAATCTGAAACACCTGTGTCAGAATTGATAAAGCTCTATACAGATTTGCTGCTATCGCTGGATCCATCACCTACTAAGGTATAGTAGTAAAACGTTATAGATCAAAATCATCTGCCTAGCCTTTTGATTCATGATGATCATGTAGTAAAGGGCCTAGGCATTTAATTAAATGGCTGATTAAGCTGATTAGCTGAAACATTGATTATAGTAATTTTTACGTAATCAATTATTCCTAATATTAAAAATGTTTATTACTTAATTTCAGATAGTAACAGCGAATTTTAAGTTATGTCAAAATGCTGAAGAAGGTATAACAATGTTAATAGATTTGAAGTTTGATATAGACGAATTTATAGACTGCATCATGAGGATTATTGACGGGTCTGCTGGGAAAGGTAAATATTATCATTTTAGAATATCCCATACTTACATATCCCATCAGTCAAAAAGTTTATGTTATAAATGATTTCACAATTTATTTTTTCAGAAAAAATATCAAATGCGACATTAAAAGAACTAGGCAAAGTTGCGTACGCGCCGCTCCGTGAACTGATGCCGAACTACACAGAACTGCAAACGCAATTGTTTTTGGCATATTTGAACGATCCGCAGTTGAAACAGGTATAAACAATAAGCTTCTTAAAGAAAAACCCGCATTATTCCCGCTCCCGTGGGATTTCCGGTATAAAACTTATCCTATAATTTTTCTCGAGCTTCATCCGAATCGGTACATCAGTTTTTGCGTGAAGTAGGATAATGTATAGAATTTGAAATGTTTTTTATTATTGAAGTGAAACTTCTTTATCGGGGTTGGAAAAAAATTTACTGTAACATTTTTTCGTTACGCGTGACCTTTTTTCGTTACGCTCCATCTTTGATTCGACGTACTTCTGTAAAGTTGCTTATAGTAAAAGCTGTCATAAAGAAGTTTCACTTCTTACGTGTGTAAACTAGTACACGCACACATTTTTATTTTTGTAATAAAACAAAACTCCGACGTCCGACTCGCGCTTGACCGATTTTTTTTTTCTTTTTAGGAGAACCTTCTAGATTATTCTAGAGCGATACAGTTTATAGCCGAAAGAAGTGAAGCGTGGTTGAATTCAGCTTATTTGAGAGGCGAAAAAATTGCTGGAGACGCTATACAAGCATATTATACGCCTGCTATGGAGGTTAGTACCTTATGTACCAGGTTTTGCTTGTAATTATCTTAAATTTATTATTTTGTTTGTATGTCTGAATCTATACTTAATACTATAAAGCTTGTTTGTTTGAACGCGCTAATCTCAGGAACTACTGGTCCGATTAAAAAAAAATCTTTTGGTGTTAGATAGCCCATTTATCGAGGAAGGTTATATGCTATATATCATCACGCTAAGGCCAACAGAAGCGGGGCCATGCGGGTGAAACCGCGGAGCGCAGCTAGCTAGTGTCTTATGGACTGAGTGTAAAGATGTTTCTTGTGTTTGTGAACAATGTATTTTGAGTAATTTTTGCTCAATGTTTTCTGTTTTTAAGTGTTGTTAAAATTATGAAAATTAAACTTTTTCCTGGTTATGATTAGTTATGTACTTAAATAAGAAATTATTTGAACGTTATTAAAAAAATAATTGATAGCTGTCAAATATAATATACTAGCTTCCGCCTGCGGCTTCGCCCGCGTGGTGTTTTGATAAAAGGTAGCCTATGTTCTTTCTCAGGGTCTAAAGATTGTCTGTGCCAAATTTCATCAATATCGGTTGAGAGGTTTAAGCGGGAAAGCGTAACAGACAGACAGACAGACAGAGTTACTTTCGCATTTATAATATTAGTGGGGATTTCATATAAAATAGGTTGTTGTAAAATTTATTAGGATTTCTATAATTATTATGAACAAGAAAAGGGAAATTTTTAAACCTTATTATTTCCTTTCAGACGTACATAACAGCGATTTTAAACTTAATAACGACACACACACGTCACATAGAGGCTACATTCCTCAGTTTATCAGCGCGAGGTCAGCATGAGGGAGTTCTCAGCGAGGGTTTCTCAGCGTCACTGATACTGGAGACAGCCACTGGGATATTAGTTGATTTGCTGGTGGAAAGGACAGCGGGTGGGATCGGTATGGGATTGTGTTATCAGCATGTGATTGTTTTCAGCGTGGGTTTCTCAGCGTCATTCGATTATCTAAAACTCGCGCAAACTCAGACCGATATTGATGAAAACAAAATTACATGATTGAAATTTTAATTGAAAAAGCCAGTCTCCTGATTAGGACTAGATCAAATTTGATTTTGATAAAAGGTCGAAATTATCTATGGGCCCTGGAAGGGAAGTATTTAAAATACTGGAGATTTTTTTTTCTGAAAAAAAGAAAACATTCCCTTATTTTTTTTTTTTTAATAGAACTGCATTTAAAGTTCATTGCAAATTTATTTACCCTGCCCATTAAAATTTTTATCTAAAAGCATCCAATTATTTCACCATCACACATACATATTTCAATATTCGTTTTTATTTATAGATCACATTGAGTTTTTCTTTAACAATTATATTCTAACTAGCTTCCGCCCGCGGCTTCGCCCGCGTAGTGTTTTGATAAAAGGTAGCCTATGTTCTTTCTCAGGGTCTAATAATTGTCTGTGCGAAATTTCATCAAAATCGGTTGAGAGGTTTAAGCGGAAAAGCGTAACAGACAGACAGACGGAGTTACTTTCGCATTTATAATATTAGAAGGGATAGTAGGGATAATATTTTGTTTATTTTTTTCATTCCAGAGAAAAAAGACGCCCACCCGCTTTACGATCTATTCTCTATACTGGACCAAGACCCCCGCGATACTAGCGCTTCGCCCTCACTCGCAGGGCTCCGCAGGGCACGAGACACTTTAAAAGCCCTAGCTAGAACGATTTTGAGACACCCTGTAGATGTGCAATTGGGTGAGTGTGTTTTATATTAGTGAGTTATTTGTAAAGGTATAAATGAGTTAGTACTAAAGTAGTGAGTTAGTTTTGGTGTAATTTTTAAGGCCCTGTAATAACTAATTTATTAGATACTAGATTTCCGCCCGCGGCTTCGAAAAATCGTTTCAATATTAAATGTATTATGTTCACAGATAAAATACCACAATTAACAGTTTGGTATAACAACGACGCTCTTTCGACTGATCTGCCAGATTTCGCGTTGTCACCACAAGAATATATTACTGAGGTAAGCTGTTTAAATACAGATTTACTATAGAATAATCTTAAAATAATATAAAAAAATGTGAGCCGTCATGGGACGCCTGGCAGATGTGAAACATCGTTCGGTTTACAAGTGAGCCTATAGATGTGTATAGCGTGGCGACCCGTCGCCATGGCAACAATTCGGTTTACAAGTGAGCCTATAGATGTTTCACATCAAAAAGACTAGCAAACCGGGCGAACTCCGTTTCGCCACCAGAGACACCTTTTATTTGCTATAAACCTCACAGAGCCCGAGACCTTTCCTACTAATGCAAAACCGTGGAAATCGGTTCGTGCGTTCTGGAGTTATAGCGCGAGCGTCAGAAAGGAAAACCCGACTTATTTTTATATAGTAGATAAACTAAAAGACACTGTTTCAAACTAAAACATTTATTTATTCAATTAGACTTCTTGTAAAATCACTTTGAAACGTCATTACATATTTTTAACATTTACCACCGATTCGGAAAGCAGTATCTACGAAGAAGAACCGACAAGAAACTCCATAGTTGCTCTTCTAAAATCATGTCAATATTTCAATTTAATTTTACATAATAATATGTAACTACTTAATATTATATGCCAAAGAACTTTAATAGTGGTATCAACTAAATTTTAAATTATTTTTATTTTATTTATACAGGACAATAAGACAAACTTATGAAATTATTATATTGTCACCGATCCTTGATAAGTGTACAAAGTTTGAATTAAATCTGTCCGTTTAAAGTTCAGTTTCGCTAATAAAAGCGTGTTGATAAAAAATGAAAAATATTGATCTATATTTATTAGAAAACGATATTTTTATATTGACTGTTTTTATATCGACGTTTTTGAAGTGAAACTTCTGAGCGCATTGAGAATAAAAGTTCAAGGTCATGGCAATACCGTCACGTCATGGAGTAAAGCGACGATTTTGATATCTTTGAATCTTGCCAAAGAAGTTTCACTTCTGACACGTGTGCTCGGCACACACGCTCTTTTTTTAATCTATGAATTTAGAAAATTAAATGTCTTAAAAAAGAATTTATTTATTTTTAGATTGGACAATATTTGATGACTCTACCTCAACATTTGGAATTACATTTGTCGGAGAAGCAAGCACCGTGGCAGTTCTTATCTGAGGTTTGTATGTTGTTAATTATAATAATAAATTATTTATTTAAGGTATATCTTTGTTGTTGTTTTCCGTTTGGTCCGATAAATTGAAAAGCTATAGACTGTGATTTTAAAAGATTTTTTAAGAAATTATCACAAATATTACTGCTTGAAAACTTATAAAAAATCTATGTTATTTTATATCCACATTTGTCATAATTATTATTCAATTAACAAAGATATTATTTATTTCTCTTTAAAATCCATTGGTAGATAAAAGAAAAACTAATTGCAAAAAAAAAGACGGGTTGCACTCCGGGAGTGCCGGCAGAAGTGAAAACTTGATTATTAACGTTGAGCATGTTTGATATTTTGGAATGGTATCCGTCTTACGCTTTTTCGACCAGGTCACGTGTCCTGACGCGAGTTTAAGATTTTATAACCATTACAGAAAAAGTGCTCAACGCCGCTAAAGAAGTTTTCACTTCAACAACAAAAGACGTTTCTTATTTTTTAAGATATTTGTATATTGTTTAAAATGATTTTTTTTACCAACTACCCTCATATCTATCAGGTATGCACGCACACATGTGAAATGTATGCTGAGAAAATAATCAACATTCGCAACATGGACGCTCTTGGTACCAAACGGTGTTTAACAGATATTGGTATGTATTTTTGTTTGTTTGTAGAGTCTGGCCAGCCAACGCTGAACCCAGTGTTTTTTGTAGCGGCCACACTATGGAATGTCATCATGGCGTTTCTGCGTAGTAAGTTGTCAGTTTTGTTGAAAACGGTTCAAATCATTTGCTTTAATAACGTTTAAATCCTGCTGTGTTGTGTACCTAATGTACCTATACAGGGTGTCCCACTGTTGGTATACTAAGCTCAAAGGAGGTTATAGTTTTGCATACGCTGAGTACGTAAAAAATACTTATAAAATTCCAGACGCAGATTGTTTTCAAATAGGTGAATTCTTAAAACTCTATTTGTACACCCATAACAAGCAACCCGCCCAACTTTGCTACCAGCACGTGAGCTATCGTTTATGATTATGTTTTCATCGACAAAATGCTCACATTAGCGAAGTGGTATATGCCGGCTGCGCAAAGCTAGAGAAGGAAACATGGATTTTCAGGAAAAATTTAGCAAAAATTTTTTGATGTAATTTTGTTGTTTAAGTATTTTTTACGTGATCAGTATAGGCAAAATTACGAGTCCCTTCGCGCTTAGTATACCAATAGTGGGACACTCTGTATACTATGATCACCTTTATGAATATCAAAAGTATCAAAATGTTTTTTTCCTACTAAAGCCGATGTTACCAGGTCCATATTTTTTAAATTTGCCGCACTTTACTGGGTTCAGCTTTGGCTGGACAGACTCTATGTTTGTATATCTAAACTAATATGTATTACTAGATTTCCGCGTTTTCAAAGAAAAACCCGCATAGTTCCCGTTGCTGTGGGTTTTCCGGGATAAAAATAGCCTATGTCTTATTGTGGGTCTTCAGCTACCGACATACCAAATTTCATTGTAATCGGTTCAGTAGTATTTGCGTGAAAGAGTAACATACATCCATCCTCACAAACTTTCGCATTTATAATATTAGTAGGATAAAATAAAAACTAGCTGTCTCAGCAAACCTTGTCCTGCCTTACTCTTATCACTTAGGGGTATGAAAAATAGATGTTAGCCGATTCTCAGATCTACCCAATAGGCACACAACATGAAAATCCGTCCAGCCGTTTAGGAGGAATATATTTTACTGTTTTACTAGCTTCCCGCATAGTCAAAGGAAAACCAGCATAGTTCCCGTTCTCTTAAGATTACTGGGATTACCCATCCTGCGACATTTCAGGTCTCAAATTATGTATCTGTTTACCAAATTTCATTTAAATCGGTTCTGTGGTTTATGAGTGAAGAAAAGACAGACAGAAACAACTGCTCCGGTTTGAAAAATATTGTTAGATTACCCATTTATCGAGAAAGGCATTAGGAAAGGCAATAGGGCATAGGCTATATTATATCATTACAATAAGACCTACAGGAGCGGAGCAATGCGGGTTAAACCGCGGAGCACAGCTAGTTTATTATATTAAGTAGGGATTACGAACACAAAATCATCAACCAATTAAAAAAAAACAGTACAAAATAGGATTTTTTAAATATGTTTTAATTTATTTTATTTACAGTGTACTTATCAAGTGTAGTAGAAGATTTGGGTACAAATGTGACGCCGGCTTTGAAGAATTTAGAGAAATCCTTGCGAGCAGCTACTAGCGGTCAACATTAAATATTATTACATATTATACAAAACTGCTGTGGTGATTTCGATGGAACTTTGTGGACTGATAGCTGGTTTAAAATAATGTGACTTGTATGTGATCTAAGAGAAGCATTCGAACGTTATTGTAATTAAAGAATTATGTTATTAATTTAATTATGTATAATTGTTTTATTTGTTTGTTAAAATAAGTAATAAATAATTCATATTTATTATTATTTTTTTTTCTTTTAATTGATCCTATTTTTTCCTTCTAGATTACTAGCTAGCAGTTTATGCCAATTTCACTTATTTAAGGCAGGAACCAATAAAAACCAATAGAATTGTTTTCTCTTCTATTTTTGAAGTGAAACCTCTTTAGGCGCGTTGACAGTACAATTTCAAGGTCGAGTCATGACAATACCGTCACGACATGGAGTAAGGCGACGTTTTTGTAATCTTTAAATCTTGCCAAAGAAGTTTCACTTCTGACACGTGTGCTCGGCCACACGCAATTTTTTTGGGCCTATGACTTATGTTATTTAGGATCCAAGGGCTATTTATGATTCAGGTTAAAATAAAAAATAAAAATTGGTTTAAAATTTTTAATATCACAAGGATAACTAAATTTATTTCCTTATATCTTAAAACAAAATAATATATAATTATTAATTTGTCAAATCACATTGTAACATTTAATTTTAAAAATCACTTTTGATCAAACAGTTTGAGAGAAAAACCGTAATGTAAGACTGATTTACATCAAACGAGCAAATGCTCATTCTAACCCCACTATGTCAAATTTAAGTGTAAACAGGCGTAGAGCATTATTTCGTTGTTCTTATTGCGTACAAAAAGATTCTATGTAACATTCTAATACTGAACAACACTGAATATGAGTTTTCGTTTACCGAGACCAACAGGAGTGGAGCACTGCAGGTAAAACCGCATGGCACAGCTAGTTGGTTATACACCGACACTTGTAAAAGTTTACATGGATAAATTTTGAGTTTGATTCTAACTTCTAAGTACATAATAAAAGGCAACTTAATATCTATTAAATCTTATCTTTATCTTATTATAATAAAAGTAACAATTATCTGTATGTCATACTACAGAACTGTGTAAAAGTTACGTTCATGTGAAACTTAATTTAGGAACTTATAGCTTGATCGCAGTGGCTGTACCGCGCCATAGGAATGTGCGCAGCGAGGCGAGAGAGAAAGAATGAAAATACATTTATTTGTACCGATGCACATTAAAACATCTATACTAATATTATAAAGCTGAAGAGTTTGTTTGTTTGTTTGAAGGCACTAATCTCATGAACTAATGGTCCAATTTCTTTCGTTGTTGGATAGCCCATTTATCGAGGAAAGCTATAGGCTATATATCATCATGTTAAGACCAACAGAAGCGGAGCCACGCGGGTGAAACCGCAGAATGCAGCTAGTAAAAAATAACTTATAACTAGTTACACGGTACAAAATGAATAATATTCACTCAGTGGTTTGAGAATCTATAGATATTTAGAATCTCCACTGATTTTCGGTGGACACCTCACTGACACCCTAGAGAGTAACAACAGTTCTGTTTTTTTCTAACTTCTAACTCGTGCTCTTTCTTACCCGGTCCCTGCCGAAACCGCACATACCTAGAGCGCGATACAGCCACTGCGGTCAAGCTATAACTAAGACTTACACTTAACTAGAGAATTCATACTTTAATCATCCCAAATCTCATGATTAGGATCCGTCTCCGGCAAGTATTCTCTTTGTAATATCGGTTTAGGAGCCACTATAGTTGAATTTACAACCGGAGGCTTATTTTCAGGATATATAAGGAATTTTGAAGGGCAGTCTTCAGTGTGTTTGAGTATATCTTTAGTAGGCAAGATGTGAGTAGCGTTGTAGGGACAAAAACTAAAATCTGGACTTTTGTCTGGACATTTTACTATGTGCCGCTGTATTCGAGATCTCGGGATTCTGTGCATCTTGTTATATGGACAGGTGACGAACGGATCCTCCATGATTCTGTAATGTATGCATTTTAAATTTTAACACAAACATATTATGAACATGTTGCTTATCATCGTGCTTGGATTTTTGTGTTTGGTAATGAAAGTGAATTTTTTCGATGACTAAGAACAACAGTAATGATATAAAGAACGACACTAGCAAAAGTTGGCTATGATGTTAATAATTTTTAATAGGGTTTTAGGATAAGGTATTTTCAACTTAATTCAATTAGATTTATTAAAAAATGGCAATTTTATTTGAACCTACCTAAGTTTGTCAGTTCTTAATAATAAATGATTAATATGATTTTTTTTTAACCTATTTCTTTGTCTTCAAAAAGTGTAGATTGTGGCTCCAATCAAAGTCTTCACAGAACCTCCACCCCCTTTTATTACTTTACTCTTTGACCTCCACAGAGCAAGTAATACCGATAACCGATTACCGATAACCGAACCTCTTTCAAGTTTCAATTATTTTGTTTATAAAAAATAATAACGAGTCGCCACTCGCCGAGTCGGTGTCTTGGTCGGTGTCATATTCTGCTGTCAAAGTGCTGTCAAACAGTTAAACTTTCAAACTCAGATAAAATAATAATTAATTATCTGTAGTTTGTGGATAATGCACGGATAATTCAAATTCAAATATTAAACTCAAACTCAAACTAAAAAAAAATCTTTCCCCTTTTAATAAAAAGAAAGATTATGTATTGCTTATTACGAACTCAAAGTATCATATTATGTAACTGGGCCTACTAGAAAAATACAACAGCTTCAGATACCTACACTTGCCCGCAACCTGAAAGAAAAGAGAAGTTACGAAATCTGGTTTTATAAATTATAAAAACGTTAAATTCAAATAACCGATCTGAATGAATAGTAATATATGTGGATAGTTTAATATTATAATATTATTGTAGATTTCATCATTAAAAGCTCCAACGGAAACGGGAACTCCGCGGGTTAATTCACTAATCGTTTAAAACAAAGTCGACGACCGCAACCATTACAATATGATATGATCAGAATACTTATTTATAAGCATTGAGGTATTATTACTACGTGATTACTACGTATCACAGACTACGTATAGAGAGGACACCACGAACAAAATCTGTGCCACAAGCGCGGCCGCGGCGCGGCGGCGCGGGGCGGCTAGTAAGTCATACACTTTTTAGATATTCTGCCTCTTATTACTTATAAATTAAAACCAATCAATGAAACAAAAAAATGTATGCGTGTACTAGAGTACACACGTAAGAAGTGAAACTTCTTTATGACCTTAAAAATGTCACGAGTATGGCGTAACGCAAAAATGTCACGCGTACGGCCGCGGCGTAACGCAAAAATGTTACACTAAATTTTTGTCCAACCCCGATAAAGAAGTTTCACTTCAATTGGTTTATGACGTGTTACAAAGAGTGTAGTAGTGACGCCCTCTCTATTACGTAGTACATAGTAACTCAATGTTTATAAGAATCAATAAATTAAAAAATTAATAATTTATTGATTACTAACTGCATGACTAGCTGCCCCAGCAGACGTTGTTCTGCCATATTTATGATTAACCATTCTCGAGTTTCACTCATTTTTTACAGCACATTTAGTGATTATTTTTTATTATAGATAGAAGATTTACTTTAGTGCTAAAAATATCTACATTGTATGAATCAAATCAATCAAACAAGACGTGTATTTGAAGGTGTATACTGATAAAAATCACTATCACTACAAGTCTCAAAGTCCTAATCTTTAAAACTAATGATGCGGTTTCTTTTAATAGATTGAGTGATTGAAAAGGAAGGTTTTAACTTTTATTAAACAGGGTGATTGGGAGATGGATGCAAAGCTTTAAGGCGAAGCTAGTAGAGACAATTACTTACAACCTTTTAAGGCATGGTTGTCTAAGACGAAGTCTGACTGGTTTTTTTTTTAAATAATTTTTATGTCTTTTTTACAAAAAATAGCAATTATTTTACATTTTTCGGCTATTTCGCGGCGCGCCGCTGGTGGAAAGCTAGTATTATTAGGTATAATGTTTATACCGTAGTTTGTGCGCACTAATTTCAGGAACTACTGTACACCGGACTTTAGCATATAATATTACAAATGCTACATAGTCTATAATATAATCTGTAGGTATAAGGGGGAGAAAAGCGCGGGCCGAAAATAAATTTAAACTTATTGATTGAATATCTCTCATTCTCTCCTTGATACAATAATTGTAGAAACTAGAAAGTAGAATCGTTGGATCCTGGGTTCGATTTTTATGTAACTAATTACCATAAACGTCTAGCAGGACACAAAAGGCAGAATAGATCAATAAACAAATTATACGCATCCCGCGTGCGAGTGAATTCACGGACAAAAACTATAAGTTTTTTTTTAAATACATAATATATATATACCTTAAATGTGAACCATGAATAAAAATATTTGAATTTGAATTTGAAATGTACTCTACACTTTACTAGACAACCTTTAAAACATTATTATAATAAAACTAGCCGTCCGCCCCGGCTTCGCCCGTGGTACATGTTTACGTTTTCTGTACATAAGAACCATCCTCGTACTTCAAGGAATATAATAAAAAAAGAATTATCGAAATCGGTTCAGCCGTTCTCGAGTTATGCGCTTACCAACACATTTTGCGATTCATTTTTATATATAAGAAGATAACAATATTATAAAAAAAGTTGTGTGGTTTTATGAAACCACGGTAAAAGTGAAACTTAGGCACAAAATCGTATTTGTACGATAATAATTATTATCGTATGGTTCGACCGTCACGCGACATGCGCTACACAGACCAAAAAGTTTGAGACGATGTAATAAAAGTCTCACTATAAAAATACTTTAATTTTGAACTTAAATTATTCTAGTTACTTAACACAAACAAAAATCAATAATAATATCTGTGATAATTTAACAGTCATTATTTTAACATTATAAAACCAATAAGTTTCAATAAAATCATTAGATGATGTCACATCTAGTTTAATTATTATTGTCTATCTAATATCAGTGGGTTGCCATAAGTTTGAAATGTGCTCAGAAGTAGGGACTTTATTATTCACATACCTACCTACATTTGGGAAAGATAAATAAAAGGAATGCTTGAAATAAATGTGAGGTCACTGAACTCAACTCTGAGGTCACTGAATAGTAAATAATTCTTATTCAGTAACTATAAGCTGTGCACGTGTATGCCAGAATGAATGGGAATTAAATTTTTAAGCTATTGCATAGCTTTTATCTCAGACTTTGAGCGCGGCGACCGAATATAAAAATTCCGTAACGAAAAAACCTAACACTTCCCACTCCAACCGGCACAGCGATGCGATGCTATGCAATAGCTTTACCACGGCAGTCCTCGAGTGCCACACGTATTTTTTTATTAGCGCCATTTAGATAAGATTGGTTTCTCAGTATTTCAGAGAAATTTATAATGTTCAACATTTGTATTTTCCAATTCAATCAATATTATCATTGCTCCTGCTTTGCATACTACATAGTTAGTTTGTCATAATATATAGGAATACCTTTTACAAAATGTTATGTACTTGCAACGTGTGATAAGTAATTCCATTCTTCTAAACAAAACAAAATATTTGTAACACCTATATTATAGTATATCCACTCATAGTAAAAAAATCTAAGACCTCCCACTTAGGGAAATTTGATTCTGACACTGACAACATTCACAAACAAGTTGAACCATTATTTTTTTCACTGTCTACTTTTTAGTCTGTGTTCAACCTTTTAGCGAGAGACAGTGTCGTTATTCTAAAAGAAAAAGTACCTCCAATGTCAAACAAATAAATTGCGTAGTGTTGTATTAGTTTAAAAAGTTTTCAGTGTTAATAAAATATTAGTTTAGTTATGTAATATTAAATAAACAAGGTGTTCATGGTAAGCAACTCTGTGACCTTAAGCTCAATGCTTTTAAAGTTCATTTTCGTGCAAAACTTTTGCAAAGTTTTGATTTTACAAATTAATATGCATAGAATAGAATATAAATAATACGTGGTACAGCTTTATCACTAATGCATATTCTTAAAATCTTTAATTAGTGAACCACTTAACAAATTTTATTTTGTATGTGTGTTTCTGTGTAGTTAGTTACTTTCGATTAATATGAACCAAAGAGTACATTTTTTTATTCGTAAAAAAATTGAGGGTATAGGTAAGTACTACTTACATGAGTAGTTATATTTTATTAAATTACCACTGAATCGGAATATTTTACAAATCATAGAACTGTGAACTGTCAAAAACTTCAGTACCTACCTACTTAGTTGTTACCAAAGAGCGGATCCAGCTTTAGCCCCGCAAAAAATAGCGGAAAATATCAACCTATAGCCTCCATTGCAAGAGAAAGAAAAACAAAAACATAATCCTATCCTATCCTATCCTACAAATCCTCTCCTACTAGTCCTACTAATATTATAAATGCGAAAGTTTGTGAGGATGGGTGTGTGTGTGTATGTTTGTTACTCTTTCACTCAAATACTACTCAACCGATTCGATTGTAATGAAATGTAGCACACATATAGAGGGTAACTTGAATACAACATAGGAGAGGTATTATCCCGGAAATCCCACGGGTACGGGAACTATGCGGGTTTTCCTTTGAAAAAGCGGGCAAAGCCGCGTGCGGATTGTAATCGATTCAGTAGTATTTGCGTGAAAGAGTAACAAACATATATACCTATTATCTACGCATACACTTACTACTCTACAGTCTACACTGCACTTAATTTACATTTAATTAGATTCGAATTTAAACGAAAATTATTAATCCTTTTGGGATCTTTAAAAATATTGTGATTATTAAACACGACATTCTGAATAAAGTGTTAGTTCTAAAAAAAAAGACGGGTTGCACTCCGGGAGTGCCGGCAGAAGTGAAAACTTGATTATTAACATTCAGCATGTTTGATATTTTGGAATGGTATCTGTCTTACGCATGGAATAAAAGGGCTAAAAAAAACATCCGTCTTACGCTTTTTCGATCAGGCCACGCGTTTTATACCCAACGCCGCTAAAGAAGTTTTCACTTCAAAAAATTGGCTACACATAAATCTATACTAATATTATAAAGCTGAAGAGTTTGTTTGTTTGTTTGAACGTGCTAATCGCGGGAACTACTTACTGGTCCGAGTACTCCGAGTTAAAAAAATTATTTCGGTGTTAGATAGCCCATTTATCGAGGAAGGTTATAGGCTATATATCATCACGCTACGACCAACAGGAGTGGAGCCACGGGGGTGAAACCGCGCGGAGCTGCTAGTTGTAAAATAACATTCATTCGTTTAATTCGTTCTTGGCATTAGGCAATAATAGCTGAAATACCTAATTGAGAAGTTCGTAAAGAAGGGAAGTGAAGAAATGTTTGTTTGATTGTTCGTTTGCATGAACGCGTAGGAACCATTAGGAACGGAAATATGTGGGTAAAACCGAGCGGCACGGCCCGTAAAATATAATATAACACAAAATTTCGGGTCATTTGTAACAGGATGGCGGTTCTACAGGGGTCTTAGTACGCAATGACAAAAAGAAAAATGATGGTCAGAACGCTGATACCGGATACCTTAAGATACTGTAATATAAAATATAAGGGTAAAACCGCGAAAAATTGTACATGAATTATTTTTTCAATGTTCCCATTTTATTTCTCATATGGCATCAACGTTTTTTGACAACAAGTGTTTTGTTAGATATGTAATAAAAGGTATGCTTGTGTTCTTTTAGATTATTTCATAAAACTCAATCTATCTCTTGCAGAAATATTTTATTTTATATTTTTTTTACTGGCTCCACTTTTCTGTCCATATAAAAAATATTTGTCCACCTAACACCCTTGTGACAAAAACTGATAACCCCTACGAAATGGTATGACTGACTCGCATTTTTATGAAAAGTTTAAGTTATTCGGTTCTTATTCAACATGTACATAAAAATCTATTAATGCACAAGGCCTTAATCGATTTTTTATTATTATTTTAAAAACTGTCCACTTTTTTTATACGTGTGTAACGTCACGTATGTAACGTCTCTAACTGCCATACTATAAGAATTATCAGAATCCTTCTTTCATTTTATTGAGTGGCAACACTATTTGGCATGCTGGCAACATTTAAAAAACAAAAGCAGCCATTTTTTTTTGAGAGAAATGGTGTTTTGTGTTGATGTGAGATTTGTCGCTCGAAAAAAGGGTATTTAAAGTGTTCGATTGCGAGGTAAGTATATATATTCTGTCTTATTATTATAAATCTTTACGTAGGTTTACTATAAAACTAAAGAATAAGACTACTTCGTGGTTCTTAGCATTCACAATCGAGTAGTAATTTTAATTTAAGGTTATGTCGCCCGCATTTTTTGTCATGATGGTAACGATGTGTAACGAAATGTGTTACGTTACAGTCATGACATGTTGTTAGGCTTAGAACACATAGGTCTATTAAAAAATTGCGCGAAAAAAGGACGATAATATTTTCAAATCTAAACGGCTGAACGGATTTTGATGTGCAAGATATCATTGGATTGGTCTTTATCTATAGTTTTCCATTACCTTAATATGTTTTACCTGATTGTTCAAAAAAAAGAATAAAATAAAATAATTAATAAAAAAAATAAAAAACTGACACTGCAAATTCATAACACGCAGTCGGAGGCTATATAAGATGTATAGAATGGGTAGAGGCCAGTAATATTTTGTAGCCGTGTAGCCTCCGACTGCGTGTTTGCAGTGTCAGTCGGGTTTTTTTAATTTTTTTTATTAATTATTTTTTCAAATGAGAAAATCAAATTACAGATGGCGTTGACGAATGCCGAAAGGCAAAAAAAATATCGAGAGAAGTTACAAGTTCAAAATCCCGAGAAATATAAAGAACTACAAACGAAAAATGCAGAAAGGAATAAAAAGCGGAAAAAATATCATTTTTTTTCAATACAATTTTGATTTATGCATCTTTTTGTTTTAATTCATTATTTTATGATATGAATTGGTTTTACCTGCCTATATCTCCATTTTTTCCTGTCGTGTGAGTGTAAGACACCGTGTCGACGTTAACTTTTTAATGCTAGGAAGAAAAGATAACTGATATATGTACTAAGCTTTATAATGGTCATGTAAGTAACATTCAGTCATGTATGTAACGTTTGTTATGATGTCATGAATGTAACGGGACAATTTTTCGCGGTTATACCCATAACAGTATCTTAAGATAAAATATTATAGTATCTTAATCGTGTGTGACGCGCTTAATACGTCACCATGGTCAGTCAAAATGTAACCGCGTATGAAAAACCCATACTTATTTTAAAATGATTCGTAATCACAGTTATAAAACTATATTCCTTATAATATTGATATTCCCTGTACTAACAGTACATTTATATCTCAACAAGGAAAACCACGGTCTTTACGCAATATGATTCATACTGTCTGTATATTCATTATTATTTATAACCAGCTGACCTAGCGAACTGTGTTTTACCTTACATTACTTGTTCTGCCGCGCGGTTTTTAGTAGGATAGTAGAAAGTAGAATAATAGGAACAAGAAGTCTTGGCACCCTCATAAATTAATCCGCCCGCGTCGTATAGGAAATCCCCATGGGCATAAAATGTTTCCCCGCGGAAAAAGTAGCCTAATATGTCACTCTCTAACTTCCTAATTATGTCTAGACACAAGAATAATAAAAAAAACTTTTTTATTGTGACGTGAAACAAACACACTTTCAACAATTTTCGCATTTATAATATTAGTATAGATATATCGCAGGCAAACTGTATTATTTCGCTGTTTACAAAGGCTCGGCATTTTGTAATATGCTGAGGATTTACTTTTTCTAAACTTCCACAAAAAGACAGTTGCCACTTGCCAGCCGACAGAGTGCTGCTTCGGAGGGCTCCTATTTCTATATTTAAAGGTTAAAGAAACCCACCCTCGGGTTAAACCCCCGGGTTAAAGAAAATACGAACCTTACCTAACCCACCCTCTTATCCAGACAAAAAATTTATGATTACGAATTATCGACAGTTTACAAAATGCCGAACGTTTGTAAACGGCGAAATAATACAATTGGCCTGCGACAGATAGATAACATACAAACATAAGGTCATAACCGTTTATGCAGTACATTCAACAGAAGCTTATAAAGAGGAATATATTTTAATTCTTACAAAAATTTTCATTGCTGCTCCCTTCCTACAGCATAATATCAATAAGTCTATAACACTTCCTTACTCGATAAATGGACTATTCAACACAAAAACTATCAATTAGAACCAGTAGTACCTTTCTTAGACCTAAGTCCTAACGAAAATAAGTACTCCGAATTATTATGTATTAGGTGCTACTCAATTAATTAAAAAAAAAATTATCACCTCTTAAAAAGATCTCGTTAACTCGGTCGACGTTCTCGAGGAAGGAGGTACGACTATTCTAAAATGGGACAAATCAAACACAAAACAGAGTTCAGTACATATTAAAAAAACAGTCGAATCGAGAACTTCCCACGTTTTTTCCAACGTAGGCTATAACGTAGCAAGGATTTGAAAAGCATTAAAGTAACTTACACAATTTACATTTGATTTCAGATGTGGAGATACCAAGCTACTTTTGCGACGCTCCTTTTGGTGGTGTCAGGTTTGAACCTTGACCCATCGCAGCCCAAAGATGGCAATGAGGGTAAGATATTATTACCACTAGCCGCTTGTCCCGGCTTCACCCACGTTTGAAATAGGCTATATCACTCCCAAATACCTTTATGTAAGTGCATTCACGCAAATAGAGAACACAATCACGTTGAAAACTTGTCCTAAGCAAAAGTCTGCCTATACGTGTATTAAGCAGAGTTTTCTTATGAGCGATACAATAGACTTTGAACATTACTACGACGAAATAAGGAGCTAATCTGAATGAATAGTTTAAATAACATCTCGGACATTTTTGTTTTTTTAGGCGATTGTTGGTCTAGTTGTGTATAGAAAGTACGTACGTGTACGGGAAAGTATTTTCTTCATCATATCAAGATTTCCGAATATTTACCCTTTTTTTTACAAATACGAAAACCTCTTTAAAATATTAGAAACTAGCCGCTCCTTCCGACTCCGCGCGGGTTCGGGATAGACATTATAATAAGCTAGGTACTCGAGAATAATGTAGCATTTTGCTGGTTAAAGTATTTTTTAAATCGATAGAATAGGTACCATTTATATCCAATATTATTATTTTTTAATATTTTATTGATAATTTCTTAAATGTTATTTTGTGATAGTTATTTTTTTTTGTTCTTAATTCATAACCGTTTTTTAAAAGCATGTGGTGTTAGCCTGCAATTAATTGTTGCATTTGATATGTTTAATTGTATTTTCGTTGTATGTCTATAATTAGTGTTAACAATTGTTGGCTATCCTTTTTAAATAAATAAAAAAAAAAATACTTAAATTTTTAATATCTCTTCCAGTGACGCCGGACACAAAATGTATGACAAAGGACAACGAGCCAGGCGTGTGCGTGGTTTACTATTTGTGTAATGAAAACGGCACGTTGAATACAGATGGTGCTGGTATTATAGATATACGGTAAGAGTATTTCCAAATAAACTAAGGTTTAATGAAAACTTAAACTGAAATATGACACTCGACCAACCCAAAAAACTAATTTTTCCTTTTTAAATCTTACAGTGTAACTTACAGTATAACTAAGTATATAATTATCTTATATTACAAGTATTTATGAAGATTTTATAAAAAAACAAAGAACTAGACACAATAATGCTCAAATATCTCGGAATATGAAGTTTTAGTAATGAGCATGACAATGTTTAATAGGAGGAAAATATAAAAAAAGACGAGTGGCACTCGGGGGACTGCCGCGGTAAAGCTATTGCAATTTGCATGCTATGCCTTCAAGCCACACCTCCGCGCCCGTTGGAGTGGGGAGCGTGAGGTTTTTTCGTTTCGGAATTTCTCGATTCGGTCCCCGCGCTCAAGGCCCGCGATAAAAGCTATGCAATAGCTTAAAAAGTATGAGCAGAGTTGTATGTACACTAATTATGCATTAGTTATTATGCACTAGTTATGTTAAAAAAATTTACTATACAGGGTGTAATCGTTAAGTGTGCACAGGTGATATTTCCGTAAGTATTACAGATAACAAAAAACTTTAAACTGATATCGAAAGTACTTAACCTAATGAGTAAAATGACCGTAATAAATTTTTAAAAATAAATCGAGAAATATCAAAAAAATTATCTACATTAAGTATGAAATATGAATATCCCATATACATTTAATATGAAAGATTTTAGCTTTCTTTTTCTTTTTTGGTTTTCTGCTTTAATTACTTCGCAAATTTGAAGTGGCATTTTCCACGCTTTTTCCGGACATTTCCACGCATTTTACGAATATTTTCCAGACATTTCCCAGGCATTTTCCGGGGATTTTCTGAGCATTTTCCGGGGATTTTCCAGACATTTTCCAGACATTTACAGGCTATGTCAGGGAAATGTTCGGAAAATGCCTGGAAAATATCTGGAAAATACCCGGAAAATGCGTGAAAATGTCCGGAAAATTCGCAGAAAATATCCGGAAAATGCGTGAAAATGTCCGGAAAAACGTGGAAAATGTCACTTCAAATTTGCGAAGTAATTAAAGCAGAAAACCAAAAAAAGAAAAAGAAAGCTAAAATCTTTCATTTTAAATGTATATGGGATATTCATATTTCATACTTAATGTATGGGAGGGTTTAAAGATATTTTTTTTGATATTTCTCGATTTATTTTTAAAAATTTATTACCGCCATTTTACTCATTAGCTTAAGTACTTTCGATATCAGTTTAAAGTTTTTTGTTATCTGTAATACTTACGGAAAAATCGCCTGTGCACACTTAACGATTACACCCTGTATAGCTCATTAGAAAACTCTGCCTAATAAACGTATAGGCAGAGTTTTGCTTTGGACAAATTTGGAGCGTGATTGTTAGTCTAATTGTTTATGGTATGCCAATCTGATATTACGAAGAAAAATTATAAATGTTATGCATTTAAATGCTAAAAAATCTAACAATAATAAATGGAGATATTTTTCAGAATCGGAGAAAGCGCGTGTCCATCATATTTGGACGTGTGCTGTCGATCTTCTAACATCAGAGATAGTGACGATCCAATCACTCCGAAACCGGAAAATGTAAGTTCAATACTTGTCTTCGTTTTAGTTAAAGTATCCTATCCTACTTCCTATCCTTCCTACTAATCCTACTAATATTATAAATGCGAAAGTTTGCGAGGATGTGTGTGTGTTTGTTACTCTTTCACGCAAATACGTGTTAATATTATATGTGTGCTAAATTTCATTGTAATCGATTCAGTAGTATTTGCGTGAATGAGTAACAAACACACACACACACACATCCCCACAAACTTTCGCATTTAGATCGTTTCTAAATGATACAAAAAGAGCGTGTGTGCCTCGCACGCGTTTCAGAAATGAAACTTCTTTGGCAAGATTTAAAGATACCACGTCGTGACCTAGAAATTTTACTCTCAACGCGCCTAATGAAGTTTCATTTCAATAAGTTTTATATCAATGGTTACAGCATGACGGTTGTGGTTGGCGGAACCCGAATGGGGTCGGTTTCGTATCGACCGGTGATCCGAGCGGGGACTACGCGAAATTCGGGGAATTCCCCTGGATGGTGGCTGTTTTAAAGTAATAAGTTTATTTTTGTTGTATAAAAATTAAAGTTCAGTTGTATAAAAAATTAAATTCTAAAGTTCGATAATGAAATCTTCTTCTTCTTCACAAACACAAATATTTTCGACAAACTTTATGTTTCTGTAATGATTTCGACCTCAGTTAAACCATTTCCTACATTTCTTCTTTACCTTACTGATTGAATTGTTTTTCATTTATCACACATCAGAATAACTCCCTTCTATAAATTACTAGCTGTTCGCCCCGACTCCGCCCTAATTATTTTCTTTTTGTTTTTGAAAATCCTTACCCTAGCAAAAAGAGAAGTCCAAACATTAAAACGTGGATTCGAAATCTCGCTTCGTGATCATTTTTTTTCTATTTAAAAATTTAGTATTTTGACATTTTCAGAGAAGAACCAGTAAACGAGAACGACGCGAACTCCCTACTATTCAACCTATACAAAGGTGGAGGTTCCCTAATCCACCCTAGTGTTGTGCTCACAGCGGCTCATATTGTCGATGAAGAACATCACTATCGAGCTAGAGCGGGAGAATGGGATACACAGACGAAGAAAGAGATATATCCCAATCAAGAGAAGAAAGTGCATAGGGTGGTAATACATGAGGAGTTTAATAAGCGTGAGTATTTCCAGGTGTTCT
>CAJQZN010036712.1:0-49135 GCA_907164685.1 Colias eurytheme | reverse complement strand
TGCTCTCGTTCCCGCTTGCGGCCTTGCCGTCTCAACTCTTCGCCTCGCTCGAAGCTCTGAATGAGCCTCGGATCGAGAATGTTCTCCTCTGGTTCCCAAGTGTTGTGTTTCGGCTTCCAGCCTTTCCATTTCACGTAGTATTCGACTTTGTTCTGAAAAGAGAAAGAAACGAGGTTATTCGTGGGTTCATATCGACTTACAAACGAGTGCTACGGCAGGCTGGCGTGGCGTGACTGACCGATGGCGTGCCGAGCGGCAGGAGGGTGGAACACAGCCTTGCAGATTAATTTGCGATTCTCACTACGTGAACGGGTTTCGTCATAATTTTACCCACACATAGAAAGTTTTTGACTTTTGCGAGTCCTAATTGGCTCAAAATGTGTTTGAATTTAGCTTTTTTCGTATGAACATTATGTTTGAACGACGTTAATAAATGTTATGAGGTGTTTTTTTAAGTAATAATATACCTATTAGTAAGGTAAGCAGGTCGGCAGGGCGCCGGTTTGCGAGTGTAATTCGGCGCACCTGCTCCCTACAGCTGTCGCGGTATCTCCCCCGGGATCAAACCCAAAACATACCGTTGCTGTCAAATACATGCCGTTATACAAGCCACATGCAATACATACACAAACATGCATATTCATCTGTGAAAGGTAAAAGTAATAGGTAATGTTCAAATAGTAACTAGGCTGCGCTTGATCTTGAAGGATTCTATAAATTGAAGATTATCTATTGATACGGCACATTCCAGTTGGTTAACTTTATTAAATTAATACAACTTTTTGTTTATTTAAGTTTAAGAAAGAGTTTATTTCTGAAACTACATCCCGATTTATAGGTAGAGCACCAACGCAACGCAAGGTATTCAAACTTTAATTAATAAACCTTAAAATTCCCAAGTTTTAATTTCTATCCATAAAAACCCAAAATTGCAATATGAGCACCGTAAAATTGTGATTACGGCAATACTAATCAAAGCTAAGCTGCGAGTCTCCAGTGGCCGTGTAGAACACCTGTGGCGACTTCATTAAACCACGCAAAGCCCAATCTCCTGCATATTTATCACTGGCCTTTCACTTTACCCGCACAAGCGGACCTTGTTCTATTGTCGACTATTTCCGGATAGCTATAAAGCCCATTTTTGGTTACCCACAAAAACACATAGGGCGTTCCTCAACCCGACTTAACTTTCAAACCCTCGCGTCTTATTGGTTTCGCGCACGAAGGGTGAGTCGGCGCACAACTGAGCGAAGTGAGTTTGTAATGACGTTTACTGGCTTCAACGGTGCTAAGTATTTCCAAGTATTGATTATTGTTCGACAGTTAATTAATTTGAGCTGATATTAGAATCAGACGTATCTAAGGTACTTGAAAAACTTATGTGAAATCATCCATTATTTTGGAGAACCATACAATCAAATAATAAATATACCCTTAAAAACATAATAATGCACCCACATTTGAAATCAATTGGATAAAATCATGGTTACAGAATGAGAAAGGAAAAGCACCTAAATACTAACACTCATTTTTTGAAATCAAAGTTCATCAAAAACATCTAAAAACTTGATCAAAACTTAATCAATATTGATAAATAACCAAAAGCAATATCACTATACCCCACACTTAGTTAAACTTAAACTCATTTAGACCATCATCAACTCGAAAACGCTACAAAAACGATGCACACCAAAAAATAAAAAGGACTAGTTGGGACGTGTTAACAAAGTGAGTGTGTCGTTTGTCGAGCGGCGATTGGACGACGGGCGGGGCGAAGGGAGAGCCGCCCCGCCCCCGCTTCGTCTCCCTCCACCCCCGCGTACTCGTGCCCGACTCACCACAATACATGTGCTCACAATATCACCCTTAACACCGTAAGATAGAGTCGACTTTCCAACATGTGCACGCTGCACAAAAAGTGGCAGAGTCGATGGTAGTAATCGTGCCATGGGCGGACCACGTCTTCGGAACATAGACGCCAATTAGAGCCGATCGGAGCTTGTCTAATTAATTCTTAACCATAATTAACGTATCTATTGTGAATAGCTCTGTGGCAATTAGTTTAATTATGGCTATAAGTTTCTGAGATTTCTCTCAGGCTTGAACATGATATTATTTAAAAGGTTATTTTGACAGAGAAATATGAGATTGTGACTGCAATACAGGTTTGAACCCAGTTATCTTTGTAGGTAGATTTAGGTGAAACGCTTTATTAGCTAAATATATCAGAATAATCACAGCGATTAGAGCTTTAAAAACCTTTTTAGGGTTTATTTCTATAGTATGTCAGACCTAAAATATCTGGAGCTCGAAACGAGTTTAGGTTTTACCACACCCCGGACACTCCATACAAAATTATCGTTTTGACAGTCACACTGTAGAGTGTTAACGCTTTATGGTTGGCACATTTTTGACTAGCGTAAAAAAAATTCGCGTTTTTCTGATGAACATCCGTAAACAGCACAATATCTTACCATTTTCTACGAAAAACGATTATCACAAATCCAAAATAATAAAATTACTTTAAGTCAATTTGATTAATGTTGTCAATCTTCGTTGCGTATCGTCCCTGTATAGAAAAATGTGGACCATTTTAGACTGATACATTTAGAATTTAAGACTGATCGTGCGGGGTGAGGTAAGTGTTTAATTTTGGCGGGAGGCGGAGAGTGTCCGTTCTGTAGCGTTTAGCTACTAATATGTATTCTGTGGTTTTACTAAGAAGTCTACGCGTCTGTCAAATGTACGTCCGTTTTTTCCATAATGTCCAATTGCTTTCCCACAAAGTCATTATGCGGCTTGCCTAGTTACTTCATGTATTATTTAGATAATATATGAAGTAACTAGGCAGAGTTGCAGATTTACATTTGATATTTTTCTCAACGACTGCATATAAATCATTCACACAAAACCTTTATGACAACGATTTTTAATACCTCGGTGTACCTACATCTTTCAAATCTTATGAAGCTGTACAAATATGAGAATTACTCTTACAGTCTAAATAACTTTTCTCCAGCGAAGAAATGAGTTTTATCGGGATGATGTCTTTAAAACGGAGAACCTACGCTTTAATTGCACTTTTCAGAATTGTGTTGCTACAGATCTTATTGATCTGAATTTCATGAGCTTCTGTAGGTGCGCGGGTTGAAATATTCTGAGAGCTATTGCGAATGTACAGACGTCTAAAAGTTCAAATACAATTCGAAATACATAAATCGAGAAAGACGTTAAACACAGAACATGAGCGGGTCTAAAATTGGAGATATTTGCGAAAGCAAGGGTTAACGAATTGGTATGACTTTGGAAAAAATATTTTTCGCGCATGAAGGATATTAAAAATCCATTCCCATAGGTACGAAGAAACAAATTTGAATTGTTCTCATTTAAATAGCTTTTGAAGGCGACCCGCATGAATATCAATTTAAAGTCATAACAGTAGGTACCTATTGGTATTTATTTTACCCCTTAAGCGATGGTGCGATGAATACTAATCATCGATATTATCATAGGGGTTTCATAAAATAACGTAGGTACAATAAGAAAAGTTCACTTCACCGACTTTCTGTGAATCTGTAACTTCGACAAAAATGAATGAAAAATATGCTTGTTATTAACATTTCTTCGTGCCGATCAAAGAAATGATCTAAGATAGAAACAAATAGATTGGCGGTATATTTGTGTTACTTTTTGGTTATTTTGAATGCTATGAAAGATGAGTAATTTTATTGGTTCGATAAACCAAGTATGATAACTAGATGAGTTCGAACAACTTTTAGTAGAAATATATGCAGGTGTTAGAGCTAGGAAGTAAAAGATTTATTTTATTTATCGCAACATCTACTCGAGTAGGTTGGTACATGTTGGTTTTGATTCGTTTATGGTTCAGTTGTTATAATTGCCGAGTTTTTATATGTAGTCGTTCACTGGTACATATAACGTTAACGTTTATAATAGACTAGCTTTCCGCCTGCGGCTTCGCCCGCGTTTTCAAAGAAAAACCCGCATAGTTCCCGTTCCCGTGGGATTTCCGGGATAAAACCTAGCCTATGTTACTCGTGGATAATGTAGCTTTCGAATGGTGAAAGAATTTTTAAAATCGGTCCAGTAGTTTATGAGCCTATTCATTACAATCAAACAAACAAACAAACAAAGTTTTCCTCTTTATAATATTAGTGTAGACTAGCTGTTCCGCTAGATTTCACCCGAATTTCTCCGCTCCTGTTGGTCTTAGCATGATGATATATAGCGTATAGTCTTCCTTGATAAATGGGCTATCTAACACCGAAAGAATTTTTCAATCGGACCAGTAGTTCCTGAGATTAGCGCGTTCAAACAAACAAATTCTTTTGAGCTTTATAATATTAAGTAGGTAGGTAGGTATAGATACTTAAAATTTGTTAGACAAGGAATGTATCCATGTGTCAATTATTTTGTAAAATAATTCTTTTTCGTTATAAACTAAATAGTTACGGAATGAATAGACATGATTGTTTTTGATTATTCTCATTTCTCAGATAATGAGAATCTCATAAAGAAGGCACCGTAGCGCCGAGCGCGGCAATTCTATTTTAGTTTATATTTCAATAAGTGGTAAGATCGATTAAATAAGCTTCCAAACGAAATGATCTAAACATTTTCCCATTAAATTAAAAGACCAGCCACGTGTTTGGAGCTAAAAATAAAAATACATGAACGCGTAGGAACACTCGACTCATTAATTATGTTCGCTCCGTTTTATTACGCCGATAATTTAATTGCCTCCGCTACTGGTTTTACGTTATTAATTACTCTATTAGATGATTATATAAATTATGAACATCGTACACCTGTTTTTTATTGCTATAGGTAAGTTTAGCGCCTAGGTGCTATCGATTTTTGCGTTAGCTAAATTTATAGGAGCGATTGCTATTTTCTGATAAGATTATTTTTGCGTTTTTAATTCAGTTATCATTGTTTATTTTTATGGAGTATTCAACAGTATAATCACGTTTTCCTATTACTTAAAGGGAACGAAAGTGTTTAGAGATTGAATAGGTTTTCGTACCAAAAATTGTAGGTTTGCAGCTTAAAATATTTTTTAAAGAGACGTGCGTCCTTCTACTTTTGAGAGAAGAACCGGCTTTACAATATTTACGTACGGATTTCAATATATCCTGGTTATAAGATCACAGTAGGTAGTTAACTTACGAAACATGGCCTGTAACTTTTCTTGCGTAGAACTTGCGCTTTACATTTCTTAACTAAAAGACATACATTATTCGTTAATTTGTCGTCCCCAAAACACGTGGCTCATCAAAACTGATTCATTACACTGGTGTACCTTTCATCAAGACCAATTATTTTTCGCAATCACACTCCGTCGGAGCGGAGCGGCTAATCAAAGAGACGCGAGCGTTGGCGCGCTGCCAGATATCGAGGGACAATTTCGATTTCCGACTAGTCTTTGGTTATAAGGTAGGTACCTACGTAAACGGTTTTCTAGTTGCAATTTACACTGCTTTTGTTTTATAATCTGAGGTTGTTATCTTGCATGAACGTTGTGTGAATGATACGTTATTTGGTGGTCGTTTTGCAATGAAACGATTTCTGATGGCTGTTACTTGTTATTTATAGCCAAATTTCGAATGGGTTCTTATTTTAGCGTGGTAAGTAGTCCGATGGGCTCTTTTAAAGGCTTTTTTTTCATAATTCTAAATTACTTCTGTACCTATACACAAATTTGGAAGTGTTTTAGTTAAACATCTCCGATCAAAAAATGAAAACCTTTACTAGAAATGAAGGTTTACATTGCATCATAATATCTGCATTGGCTGTAATTTACACAACCTGTAGATCCGTATTAATTGGACAATACCTCAAGTTTATAGTTGCAATTTGAGCCATTTGTCACCCCAGAGCCTCGTCTCGTCTGAACCAAACACAATTTGTGTCGGCACTCTCCCTTTGTCCGTGCGATAGGGATAACGTAGTGTCAGATTTATGACCAGGGAATAAGCAATGCGAGGCAGCTTTATTAAACACTTCGTGAATGGAATAGGTAATGACTGATGGAAAATGAACATTTGAAATACAAATTGGTGTGATGGTTTTGGTATAAATGGTAACGTCGATAGAAATTCTAATAGAAATCAGAGGTGAGAGGAGGTCTAGTACTTATCTGAAACTACAAGTTTAAGACCAAACTTTAATTTCCCCAGTGTCTCTACCTCGTTCATTTAATTAGACATTTTAATTCCACAAAGCCTTAATCAACATAAAAATTCGCACTTCCTTCAATCGTACTGCGGATATTACAAAAGAATTGCGGATAAAGGGCACTCCGGCCTCTTACGCAGCGGGGCGGGGGCGGCGGCCGGGGGACGGGGGCAGGATTAATGGCCTGGCCGCTGCCGAGCCTGGGGACCGATCAGACGCTTAAACACCGCTCGCAAATTGCTTTACGCTTGTACCTCATACGAGTTTAGTTGAGTTAGATGAGCACGTGGAGAATTCGCCATGTTTCACTTAATTTCAAATGCGGTGAATATTGTGTGGACTTGACAGAATTTATGTTTATGTTAAATATGAAACTAGTCCTAACTCCTAGGTATGCTATTGTATTTGCAATATGAAACGATTCAATAATAAGATTCGAATTACGGGTTGAGTCACGGGCTTTTATAATAATCTTACTGCAAACCCCTCTTTACAAACGATAGCTTATATTTACATTAGAACTAATTATGTATTAGAATTTAGATTCCATCGCTTCGCTGTCGTCAGTCGTCACCTAATTCACACGTCACATGCTCGTAGTACGCACGGCATAACCGCGTCGAACATCGAGAGAAGTCAGGTCAAGCCACTTGGTGCGTGACTGCGATTAGAGCGGCGAAAGCGTGACAACGCGACGACACTACGACTATCAATTAACGAACCTTTTATGGCCTTCCAACATATTGCATGTTACTTTGTTAGGCGCTAATTCTTAAAGTATGCTATCGTTCACGACTTTGTAATTTGTAACTGTTAGGTTTATTCTATGTAAAACATTGCACATGGAGATATCCTGAGCATGCGATACAACGCAAAGTTAAAGATAATACAACAATTTATGATAAGAGTTTTTATCAACGACTGCATAATTTGAGTGTTTCTCGCCGATACACTATCGTCAACGGCCTATTTTATTCAGACATTGTCTTTGGAAAATATGTTTCTTTAATATTATTCAAGAGTGTGTGCATAGAGCACACACACCGGAATAAAATTATGTATATAAAAGGAAGCAGTAACATAATTCACCTCCCATCAATAGAGGTGAAAAGATAAAATAATAACAACACCTCTTATATTTCGCTCGTAATTATAATTCGCGCCGTTATAATGAGCACGCGACAGTTTACTAATTACACGAGGAATGGGATAAAACGTATTATAGGTATGATGTGATCACATTGTATGCGGCTGGCTGCCCGGCTCTCAGCTAAACCAATTTGCTTTCATGAATCGCGCTCCGCAAAACTAATTGAGTATGCAGCACATTTCACATGCGTAGATTTTATCATCGCCTTGTTCTTTTTGCTTGTACGTTGAATGAATAGCGCACCATACTACATTATGAATTGAAGTATTCTTTTTAATTTAATAATTTACCTATCTAGGATATTATCTAAACAAATTTATATATAATTTTTAATATAAACCATTCCACAAATTATTACTCTTATCTGTGGTAAATGGAATACGTGACAAAAACAAGAGACGAAACTTAAAATCATAATTGAATAAGGTTATCATAATGGCTTCCACGTGTCACGTAGGCGCGCTAAAATGGAATAAAAAATAATGTACGAAATAACATCTCGATATCCGTAAAGAAGGCAATTTCAGAAATCCTGAGGGTATGTATTCAAATAAAATTTAATTTCACCATTTAATTTCGAAGCTGACAGCCCTCGCGAGGCGTCAAAAGGGAGGTAAAAGGGTGGGTGGAGGACTAAAACGTTTAAAGCCGGAGGCGGCCGACGTAATAATGCCCCATTAATATTCCATCTCTCTATCGATGATTTTATAACGCTGCGTTTTATCTCCGGAGCTAGGATTTACGATAAAACTTTTTTATCCATCTGATAAAAGTCATTCTATTATCACTAAACTTAAATATAAAGTGTTCCTACTTAAAAGTTAAATATACTTACTTATATATTTAGGTACTCATAGTAATTCCTAGTTGCCACTAGGAAAGTGCCACTAGTTAAAGAATATTCAGTAGTGTATCATGATACCATAACATTTTTTAGAATGATAAATACAATGCATAATAAGAACGCAATAAGTATAAAAATCCTCAGAGATAAAGCTATGAATGAATATTCTGTACACGATGAGACCTCCACGCAGTTGTACGTGCAAAGTATAATTATTTTATGGAATAGATAAAGTCATAAATACGTATTTATTTGCTTATATACCCTACATTTATCATTATTATTACTTACCAAGAATACAAATGACACTTTACGACAAAACCGGTGTTGAAAATGTTAGTTACTGGAATTTGTAGCTGGGTGTAGTATAAAAATATAAATAAATAATTATTTTTCCCAATATTGCATTACAAAATCAGCGTTTCTTTCGTAACAAATCTACTAGGAGTACAGAAGTGCCGAGGAGCTATGTAGGTAAAGTAGGCGAAAACGCATTTATTTGAAAGACAAGGCGAGAACATACTGTGCGAAGATACAAAAACGATATGATAGACAAGGAAGGGGAGTGGTGTGTGAAGAGTGGGGGTATATGTTAGATAAGGTAGAAAATATAACGAGGAAAGAGCATAGCTATACGATAGATAAAGAGATCTGTATGGGGATTTTATTGCGAAAGACAAGGATACAACATAATGCGGTAGATTCTCCACTTAGCAACGAGTACCGGTTGATTCTTGTTCGTGTTCGTTTGACGTTGTGCGACAGCAAGTAGCGACACTTTTTAACTGATCGAAATACGTAGTTTTCTTTCAAAATGTATTGCAGTATAGTAGTTACTTACTACTGTATGTAACGTATTTTATAGGTATACTAGCGGTCCGCCCCGGCTTCGCCCGTGGTACATAGATGTTGGCCGATTCTCAGACTTACCCGATATGCACAGAAAATTTCATGAGAATCGGTCCACCCGTTTCGGAGGAGTATGCAGACTAACATTGTGACACGAGAATTTTATATATAAGATAAGATTTTCTTTTAGGGGACAAACTAATATTTTCACGTTTGATTCAGAATAAAAAATAACCTGATAAGCATCATTTTATAATAATTGGAATCAAAATTAATATTTTGATTGCGATTATTAGTACTCTGGACGTAATTGTCCAGGGTACCAATTACCAAAGTATTGAAATAAATATAATGCGTGATGTACCTAAACCAGAGTGATACAAAAATACAGCGATATTTTCAAAACTTCCCGTCCTATCATATTATATTGTTTATTTGTTTGACTTTATTCATATAAAACTACAAAAACGACAAAGCCATACTACAAACGATAGAGAAGTTTAATTTGTTAATCACAATATTATGTGGAATTTTAATAAACGTGAATAAGCACCCATGATAAGAATACGCAAGAATCCTGAAATCAATACCTTGAAATCCAAGTTCTAACAAATAAACTAGACATATTTTAGATCTCACAGTAATGTCTAATATGTTTAACAAATAGTTAACCCTATTAAAGCAACCCCTTACAAAAGTGATAGAGTTTTCAAACTAGCGTAATCTTGCTATAGCCCCGAAAGAGAGAAAAATGTTAAAGTGTTTAGTCATCCTTCTCGTATACATTTTGAATGAAATCTATCATTCTTACTGACAAACGATGATGACAAACATCGTAACATTTCCATAAACATACCTATATGTATTAATAAATTTTATGGTTCGTTAACATATTCGTGCGAATAGAGAGGCGACTTAGATCACGCATATAAACAGTGCACTCGCTATTCGTCTTGAGATTCGCGTATTCGCTTCAAAAATAGTTTTTCGGACGTGATCAAAGGACACGAATGACTATCACGAAATTACTGTACCTACTAGTTACGAATTTGTGAACTATGGGTTCAGGACGACACTCGTATACGAATGTTTCGGCAGTATTGAAGTAAATTATGGAAATTTACTCGTATAATATTTGCAAAGTAGTGGTATTACTACTTATTCTTAGGGAGGAATCTTCATATATACAAATAGGTGCTTGTATCTTTTCTCGTACATACCTTCGTTCTCCCCTGTATTTGAATTGGAGGTTTTTATAAAAAGTAAACAGCAGACAGAGAAGTACTTGTACCTAAGAATTTTAATCAAAAACGCTTCCTCATTAGTAGGATAACTTGATTGGCCTAAAAGCTTTCGTTAGAGAATTCCAACAAATTACGCGAGCATTGTAAAAAGGGTCTTCCGAATACAAAGGGAATACGACCCTCTCGCTAAGTCGGAGAGCAAACACTTGTAATGGTGCACGTTGTTTGTCAAGACTTATCCTTACCTTGTTTCAGCTACATTGTAAGGACCCAGGTTTACTCCTGAGGCTGTTTCTATCTGTGCAGACAATGTAACCACGGGTAACGGAGTCACGAACCACTTATTCTATGGTTTTGCAAGATACGCAGAACTCGTCAGCAAAACACAATCTCATGATAATATACTCGTAAAACTTTACGTGTGTTTTCATACATGATTCTATAAACAAAGCTTTGAAGCTGTTTTCATAAAAGGTGTAATCCAAAAAACACGCGTGTATATTTCTACAATGTTTAAAAGACCTAGAGGGTTATCAAGACGTCTTAAAGCAGTAGATATTAATTCCAGCGTGCAAAAAAAATCGTTTAGCGCCATACATTTTCCCATATTTGAAATAATTCTGCTTAAGGGGGGGGGAGCAACCAGAGGGATCCACATTCCACATAATGGTAAACTCCCTGATTGATCTCTAAGTACAAAATTCTATATAAATTGATGTAGCAATTAAGATGCGTTTAGTTATTGAAAGCACAGAGTTAAGGCTAGGAAATGGACAAAGGCATGATTTAATGTTATCTGCTTAGTGTAATCGTAAAATAAATATGACTGTAATAACTCAATTAAGGGGATCACACCCTGCGGCAGTCGGATAAGAAAAAAAAACATAATAATGGCGAGCGGGTGGTTTTGACGCGAGGGCTGGGGATGTTTAGAGATAACCTGACCCTTATCCCGACCCTTCATAACACTGATTACATTCCATTGTTATTGAATCTAATAAACAATGTGCTAACATCAGCGAGATATTACTTTCTTAGAGGACTGTAACGATATAATATACCAATTCAATAGATATATAATATCCAGATATGTTTATTCGTTTTTTTAATTAAAAAATAAGACCCGAATAGTGAGGAGCAGTGTAATATTTGGGTATAGTTATGGAATGGCACTTAATCATAATTTTGTATGCTTAGTATTGGCCAAATTCCTGTCTACTAGGTCTAGGTGAGTCTACAGGTAATGATTAGTCTACTACATACTTCTATTACAACCGTTGAAATCTGCGTAGGAAACTAGAAGTTATAAATCATTATTTAATTTTCTTATTCCTCTACATTTTCATTTTGTATTTATATAACGAAAAATTACATATTATGGCTACTGCTAGGATCTAGGATATATCGTGATAAGCTAGTAATTAATCTCGTAAGTTTTACCAAATTAGTAATTCAATTAACGGAACAGATGTAGATTAAAAAACAATTACTGTAAATGTTTTATTGATTTGCGATAAATATGGCCGGGTGTTAAACAAAATTATGCAATTAGACAATAGAACGTGGGAAAGCGTCACCTGCGGCGTCGTATCCTGGATCTCGGACTAATTACAATTCTTATCTGTATCAGATAAGGGCGCACAAAAACATCGACCATTTCGTTTTATATATATTTACATAATAATGCGTGGGGCATAACGACCGCCGGCGAGCGCATAATGACGCCGGATCTGAACGACTGGTGCCCCTTTTTTATCTCTTTTGAGGTCCAATAACTCAAGTGTTCATTGTTGATGGACAAATTCATTTCTTTTCTTGTAATCATAAGTCGTTAGGTGAGGTGGATATGAGGAAATCGCTTAAAATTCAGACGAATTTGTTTAATCTTTACGCGAAGTCACAAATGCCTTGTAAGATAATGGGTCTTGAAAAATTCATTGGAATTTGATCATTCAAGTCGATTTTAAATGTTTTTGAGGTGAATGACGTAAAATAAGATCCGTTAACGAAAGCAGCCAGTCGATTGAAGTATAGACACCGCACTGCGGTTTCATAAAGAAAATTAAAACAGAGATCAATGTCGCGGATAGAGGTGTCGCATTTCAAATGCAATATCCCTATAATCGATAATGCATCTTTTATCGACCTCTTTGAGTTTATTTTCCTCTGCGCCAGTTAGTTGTTCTGTGCATGCTATCTTATAACGGAATGTCGCACGCATGTGTGCGTGACAGACAATGCTTTGTATTAGTGTGGGGGTTGCAATATGACGTTTCCCCATTCACTACTTTAATATTCCGAGCGTACACGTATGCGATTAAGTATGCTTTTCTAAATATAGGGGACCAGTTCACATAGAACATTTTTTTATATTCCATAGGGTGAGAGTACCTACGCATAGGGTATATAAGACCCCTGTTATAATTGATCGCGTTCAGAATTATAAAATGTATGGAGTGTTCGGTGACACAATTTTTTAATTTGTAATATCTAAGATATAAGTACTGTTATCAAAAACGGGGAAAATTTGTAAATGCTAAATTCTGGTGAATAATTTAGTAAGTTAATATTATATTGAACTGAAATATTACGATGTTTTTAAAATTGTAGATGACATAACTGTGAATATCAATCGGCAAACGAATTAAATTAGGGTCAATTCAAGAATTCAGCGTGCGTTTCAAGAATTTATATTTTGATAAAAATAGAACGAAGATCGTCTCCATGCCTGCTCTGTCCTGTTCCGGTTGCACTTTTTTATTTCATTCTAAAACCGGGATGGATAAAATTACGGAGAAGCATTGTCAGGCGATTATTTATAGAAAATTCGGTTGCTTTGTGTTGCTTCCGAGTGCAGCTATTCGTTTCAAATTGCTGTCCTCGTCGCGCGTCACTGGTGCTTTTTATTGAGAAACCGTTAGTTTTTTTTTTATGATGGTTCCTTAATTATGAAAGATCTATAATTATGTATAATGTTATTTATATTTAAATATATTTTGTTATTGAGTGGGTTTTGGTGTACTTACGTATTACAAATCGTATTTGAGAATTTCCAAGATTTCATTTTTCTTCGACTAAATTAAAAAATGTAACATATAGCAAACTCTTCACTTGGAATAGTTACTTTATACACATTTTAGCTAAATTTCAACGAGAAATGGAATTCTTATAAATTTAATATAGCGCCATCTATACAAAGTTGCTTGAATTATTTCGTAAAAGACTGAACGAAGTATTTGTGCAACACGACACGATGGGCAAAGAATGAAATTTTGAAAACTAATACGAGAAGTGGTGTTTTTCGCCGAAATGGTGTTCTTTTATAATACAATCAAGAAAACAATAAACCCTTTAGAATAATATACATGCCTACTGCAGTGCAGTGTTAAAATATTTTTACCAGGCGCGACAACTGCTGAACGCTGATTGGCTAGCGTTAATGGCGGGGAGCATGCGCTTTCAACGTCCGCTCGGTGTTCAACCGTATACTGGCGCGTTTGCTACAAGATACCAGGGCCACAGCGCTCTGTAGGAGTTACTTAGCTTTAAGGTACATTCACTGAAATGTAAGCTTTATAACAGAGTAATAAAACTCATATTTACAACTGAATCTCATATCATTTATGTTGAGTCGTTTCTGTAGATAACGAGGTGAACCGCCTTTATTCAATAAAAGTATTTATGAACTTTGGGGTAAAGTTGAATATTAGTTGATGGAGAAATGTATTGCTATTAAGTAGTTTCCTAAATTAGACACGGCGCTAGCAGAGGTCTCGGAAACTTTTAGGCTGCGAGTAATAAATAATGAGGCACGAAGCCCGAAGGACCCGTGGTGGTCTAATTGGATTATATCATTTTCAGATTTCATAAAATTATTTTCAAAAATGTTACAGAATTTTTTACTGATATTCAGTTTCACGGTGACGAGTTGACTGATGTTATCAAACTTACCGGTTCTTACCTAGCTTTATGGGACATTCACTGAAATGTATATTGTTCTACATACCGGCTTCTTCAAGATGTTTACTTCACCGATTGTAGCAGTGGGAATGTGGATAATGTGAAGACAAATAATTATGATATAGCGATAAGTTGGGAATTGGGATATTGCTGTCGATCTAGGTACTACCTATGGAGTATGGAATGATGTTTTTAGCATATGAACACATTTATCCATAATAGTATTCCATCTACATGTCGTGGCCATATCGTAGATTTGCTCATTTCATGAAATGGCCAATTTAGTTTGGCCAGATCGTTAAATCGTCAACGTTTCACGATTTGGTCATACACATTTGGCCAGATCGTCGATCTGGCCAAACGTGGGGATGGCCATGTCACGAAATGCGATCATTTTTGTTTCTTTTTTAGAAAGCGATTCGCTTCTGGCACTCGCCGGCCGCTGCCGCGGCACGCTCGCTTTGCTCGCTCGGCTCGTGCGTACTGCGTTGTTTATTAAAGTCTAACCTAACCTAACTGTTTTCTATTGAAAAAACCAATCGCTTCTGGTATTCGCCGGTGCTACCGCGGCACTAACTTAAATGACAATAAACAAGTTCTTAAAATATTCTGAATTTTTTAATGTTTTATGGACTCTCTAAGATATTTTATACGATCTGGCCAAATGTCGATGATCAAATCGTGAAACGTTGACGATTTAACGATCTGGCCAAACTATGTTGGCCATTTCATGAAATGAGAAAATCTACGATATGGCCACGACATACATATTTCCATTGCCATTTACAGTGGGTATATTGGAACTGTTTATTGATCACTCAAAGTCAACCTCCATTTTCTAAAGAAAATATGTAGTTAATTATGTGGTTAACAAGAATTTCGATAACTTCATTTGTGAGGTCGTATAATTACCATAGTAATGCAAATAGTACGGCTAAGTAGCGAGTGTAGTAAGGAATATCTAATGAGCCGATTAGTCTTTTTAACGAAAACATACATATGTCTGTATTGTCTGCGTATTCATATACTACAACTGATACCCACTCATAAACAATCATCCAGGGAAATTCTTAAGATATTGAATGAAATGCTTATTATTTAGGACAAATGGTGTAAAATGTAAAAGAGATGACAGAATGATCTTTGCATCCAATCTTTTACATATTACAAATAGTATTTAACGTAAACACTAGAAAGTTTGCGAAGACGTGAAGATAGCTCTTTCGAGGCGCATTTACACATTCGTATTCGTCATTCGTTTCGTCACTTGACGAAACATTCCTACATGTCTTCGCGAACCACTGTTCCCACTTACGGAAGGGAAGACCCTTTGATTACGTCCTTTTTAAATTGTGAGGAAATCGTACATCGTGGTTATGTCGGATAAATTAAAACTGCTTACGCGAAACTGTCTTAAGTTTCGCGTAAGCATAGCGAATGATCTTTACATATGCGTGTTCGTTATTCGCCTCGCTATTCGCAAGATTGTGTAAATGCACCATCACGCAAAACCACCGCATGGGTTTTATATTGTGATATTTGGTACTTACACAGATAAATAAAGATCTGGATAAGAACATCGGGTATCTTTTATTGGCGTACTACGCGAGTCAACCCGCGGTCTGTAGCTAGTATTATATAGTCAAACGTTTGAAAATTGAATCGGTTTTACGGCAGAACGGCTAAATAGATTTAAACTTAAATGTGAGCAGAGATGGATTACAGTATGCAAAAGCACATAGGCTATTTTTATTCAGTTATACGAGCAAAGCTACCGTCACTATCTTAGTCAAATTTCTATCTAAGCAGAAAGGGTTCAACTGAGAATGAGCACAAGAAAAAATACATTTCATTAATAAACCCTGTGACATTGAAAGCGCGGAAAAATCAGGGGAAAATGTGGGAAATGTTGATTTTCAACAGTTCATTCCTAATTACGTCTAAATCGGTGTTTTTGTTTAGTCGTGACTCATGAATACGTAAAAGTCTTGTAAAAGTTATAGAAACTTTCGCATCCCTAATATCATAATTGCGAAAGCGTGTTTGTGTTTGTCTTTCTTTCATGATTTCATTATGAGTTTTTAATGAGTACAAGAGAATTTAATTAATGTTTTTATGTTTAGTAAGTAGGTAGGTAGGTACTTCTAAGGATTTAAGCCATTTTACCAGCTACCAGTTTTCTTTTCACAAATTCACGAATGTTAGTTTCATCCTATAATATTATTAATTTATTATTATTAATGACCATCTCATAAGATGAAAACCCAACCTAATTCATTGTCTCTTTTAAAGAAAATATATATTATAAAGTCAATAGTCACAATTAATTTGTATCTAGGTATTAAATCATTATCAGCACAAACTAATGTTACTACGAACATTTTGTAACTTAACGCTTGGTAATAAATAATAGCAATAGTTTATAGTCACTGTAAATTATTTCACAAACAAATTTCCGCCTTTTTATAGGAAATAGCGTAAACTATCAAGTTAGCTCAGATTTCAAAATACTAGAAACACAAACTTGCAGTAATGAAGTAGGTAGTAACTAGTAATATTATGTACACTAGCTGTGCCCCGCGGTTTTATCCGCATAGCTACCGCTCCTGTTGGTCTTAGCGCGATGATAAATAGCTTATAGCCTAATTCGATAAACGAGTTAATCTAACACCGAAAGAATTTTTCAAATCGGACCAGGGGCCAACCTCTTATTTCCAGACAGTTTACGCCGTGAATTGAACTGACTGGCACACAAAAATTCATATTATAAATTATAATAATTGCAATAACCAGCCATGGTGATATAAGACTGACTGTAGTTCCTGAGACTAGCGCGTTCAAACAAACAAACACTTCAGCTTTATAATATTAGGATAGATTTACCTATGATCATACTTTGTCAGTTAGTCCAAAGATAGGCAAATCAGTAAATTACTTTTCGTGACTCACAGTCTAGTTTTTTACCGTCTTCCCAAAAAAAGTAGGAGCTTTTATGTTCGTCTGTATGTAGGTATTAACATGAAAATACATGACATTTTTTCAGTTGGACAATACCTAATCAAATTTAGTTAGATCTTATGTATTTTTACGCGTTTTAGCGTAGGTATCACAAGTCAAAACACATTATGAATCAATGTAAATATAAACTGTATTTCAAAATTATTTTAGCTCCATTACCTACTATAGGAAATAGGATTGTTATGCAACTTAAAATACAATTTTGTAGTCCTCTTATCATTATATAATTATTATTTATTTGTAAATCTCAGAGAAATCGCATGTCACTAAACCGATTTTAGGCTTCAACTAGGTACCTACATTAAAATTAATCACGAAATAACAAATATTATAACAACAATTAGAAGATTTGTTATATTATATTTTCTTCATTCATTCATTCATTCTCTTACGATATTTAGTAGTTTGTAGAAAAGTTTATATTCACCGTTCTTCGGCTATTAACTTAAAAATATGCTATAATATTATTAGTAAATCAACAAAAATAATAAATATTGATACCTAGTCAACCATAGGAAGTATCAAGTATCGTGAAGGTAATGCAGATCCTTAGAGGGCCTTATTAATAATACGATACATAGACTTCTTGTCTACGGTATGTCGTGTCACTCGTGCTATGAATTCCTATGCAATATCAATGTTATTACTCCACTCGGCCACTTCATTAATTGCTAACGTCTTATCACTTACCTCGATTGCAGGCTCGACGACTTCAAATAATTCATGCAGGCTTAATAATTAAACTGAATAAAACCAACAAGTTGAAGCGATTGCGACAAAACTGCCAATAATTCAATTATTTTATCATGCGTGTCAGGTTACAGGACAGTCACAAGGTTACTCATAACACCAGGAATGAATACATCAAACTTGTTTACTATCAAATATAAAATGCGATCTCAAGAAGGGAACACCATTCATAAGACGCATTGAACTTCTATCCCTCAGTTTCCTAAGTTGGCCCGCGAGGGGAGCCCCGATAATAATAACAAGGGACAAGAAACATGGATGAAAAGAAATCCAAAACCCTTGCGATAATTTCTGAACAGCTGCTACACGGGATCACAATGCGCGGATTAAATACACATAATCTACATTAAAATTGAAGCATTGCATATTCCTATCTACCGAGCGTTATTCAAGCGAGTTGTCTTCAATGCAAGCCAAGCAAGCGATTGTTTATTGCGAAACATGCAGTTTACAATACACAAAAATACACCGGGCGTGTGATATGTGATCTGCAAACGTGTGTCGTAAGCGCGCAATATATTGCTGCGTTCGCTTTCGCAAAAGAAATAAGCTCACCTTTCTAATTCTCTTCTTCATGATACGCTCAGCGGCGTACACGCTGTCACCTAGCTCCATCTTATGCATCCCCAGTTTGGAAGGTTGTTAAATATCAATCCAAATAAACACTGCAATCCAATAAGTGATCCAGTCACTGCATCCAATTAGTGGTTCACTGCAATCCGGCACACATTTCTTTATCACAATCCACCGTTCGTTCACTGACACTATTCAAAGTTGCCGCGCGAATGATCCTTTGGCGCGGCAAAAAGCGTAAACGTCCTCCCTCGACACAGTCACCGTAGAAACTGAAGTAGGGGGAAGAAGCCCCTCTCCCCGCGCGTCTCGCGACCTCACTCTGCCAATCCCCGACAGAGTGCGCTACGCATTCACAAACACCCGCTCGATATCTGTAAACAAGTTTTATTTTCATCATTATGCCTTGAATTTTCAGCATTTGGAATAATCATAGGCTTGATAAAACTTAATCAAATAGGCCACGAGTCGTTTCTATTGTATAGTACATTTTCTTATTCCTATAAGTAGCCGGTAAGGCAATATTAACTAGTAAATGGTTTAAGTTTCGGTGTTTTAATGTACATATCAAAGAAATATCATAATATCTTCTGTCTACATTATCTTGCTATAACATCAATATTATCAACAGTGTTCATTCCAACGTAGTAGGTATATAAATTACGCTCAATGCGTCTCGGTTGAGACGGCGGGCGATTCCCCACGGTGTCGCGGCGTGGCGCAAAGCGGTGGAGGCACGGTCGCCAGATAGCGCGACGTTGCCGCGCTGCGCCAGCTGCGAGAGAAAGACGAGCGCCTACCCTATTATTTACGCGCGGCGTTGCCAACCCGACCGGCCTACGTTGATTACGAGGACACCGCTTTTACGTTCGATCATCCGGCAATAAATTACTCGCGTTCAAGATAGATTTATCTAAGAAATATTAATAACTGTGGGGAGTTTTGTTATTAATGTTGTATTATACTACTTTCTGTATATTATAAAACACAATACCTGTATTAATATAGACAATCCAACAAAACTTCAAGTCCAGGCACAAAACTCACTATAGATAACATAAGTAAAGTCCGTGGCAAACAGAAACCAGTTTTATGATATTTGCTGAAAATAACAGCGAAAACGTCTACACCACACTGCGCGCTTGAAGTAACTAAGGCATTTCGGTCGTATCGAATCGGAGCGACAGTCGTGAAAGGTCGGTGTTTTGGGGTTCGAGGGGTGCGGGAGGGGTACCGAAGCGTCGAATCAGATAGGCCGCTTGACGCAGGCGGCGGGCAATGCTCACGGCTAGCCAATAGAAGCGGATGTATTTGTGCTCCGCCTGTTGCGGACCAGTTACCGCGTTCATCTATCTCTCTCTAAATGAGCGGCACGTTCGATCTCCGCTTTGTTTTTTGTATCGTGGCCTCACATAGAAAAATAAACCGACATTTTGGATTAGCGATGCGATGTGAGGGTCTTTGGATCCGGGCGCGGCGAACACATTTATTTATTCTGTTTGCAGTGATGTAGGGAGAGATATAGCAAGATAAATATACACAGCTTGCGTCGCGCCGACAGCGCTGATAGCGGCGCGGCGTATCTTTGATACCAAACAGTAAATTTATGAGAGCTGTAACTGGTTTAGCACTTACTTATACTACTACTTAGATAAATCAATTTTAGTTTATTTTTACTACGCGTGAAGCTATTAAGCGAGCTGCGAGGTTCAATGTTCCAATGAATTTGGTTTGTCTTGCTGCCGAATTGCGTCATAAATTAGGTAGATACTAACATCTATTCTCAGTGGTATCTAATCATAGTCTACGAATACGGAATAGGTACCGTATTCTTACATCTTAGTCTGTTGTATCAGATTAATGGAGATAACTCGATTAGGTACCTATGCCAATTTGAAAAATCCCCTGTGTCATTACCTACCTACTCTGTTTATGATTATTTGATCTAGGTAGGTACTAAATAGGTATGGTGCATCTAATTACCTACTTACTCTACAAAATTTCGTACCTATGCTTAAACATCAAGTCCATCTAGTTTTGATCAATTGTGGCAAATGAACTGTAGCTATAGGTAGGTAGATAGCTAAACATCCTGTTCTTGCACAAAACCTACACTATTCCGACAACAATGCATCACAATAATAAGTAGGTATCTAATAATAACCTATACTTTCTATGTTAAAAAATCTTTAAAAAAAGGAAAAATAAGGAGCAAAACATACAAGGCCAACTTGGTTTTTAATAAAACAATCTTTTCAAAACCATCTAAACAGCGAAATTATGTGGATGGTGATAGGTATTGGATTAGAGTTTAGACCCAGACAATTGAAACAGCGCGATATTTGATATCACACGCGCTGTACCGCGGGATGCCCTGACGCTAATACACACGCATACAAACATACAACCTACACAATGAATTATGAATTGACATCATCCTATTTTGATGTAGGTTCTAGCTGTATTAGATAGACTACCTAGTTACAGCGAAGAGCATGTATAGAGTCCCAGGAAGTAATACGCTTTGTTAATTTTTATAGAAGCATCTAGTAGTTTTAAAGCTTATTTAGTAGGTACTAGCTTCCGCCCACAACTTTGTACGTGCATCCCCGTTTTTTCCCGTTCCCGCAAGAATTTCGGGAAATCCTTTCTTAGCGGATGCCTACGTCCTAACATCATATCTGCATGCCAAATTTCAGCCCGATACGTCAAGTGGTTTGGGCTGTGCGTTGATAGATCACTAAGTATATGAGTCACCTTTGAGTTTTATATGTATAGATGAGAAAATGAATCTCCTGTTTGTTATGATAAATAAAATAATATTTACCTATAGGTACCTGCAGTGCCGGGATAGAGATATCGATACGGAGCGAATAGATTCATTTTCGCGCGCGCCTATAGTTTTTGTTTTCAAATAACTCCTAAGATATACTTTTGAATTGTATAATGATATAGATTATTTTAATGAGCATCAAATGCTTAAGTTAATTAACGTATTTAAGTTGATAAGGATTAATACTGTATTCATTCTAAACAGCTTTCGAATTTTCTGCAGCATTGGATATAACCGTTCCTTTGGTAGGGTAAACTCACCTAATTATGTGACTCACTTAATTCGGAGATACAACGTTTGGACTCTTTTACAGCGTTATAGGAGTAAAATCCAATACATTAAAATTAACCCTATGGTATGGTAATAAAGCTTCTTTTCGTGTACAAATTTTTGTTAAAATCGTGCGGGTGAGATAGTAACAATCACGGGATTTGTCACTGCGCCCGCCATGTTTGACGTTTCACCGGTAGCGTGCAACTGTGCTGTCATTATTTAATTAATTTTAAATAGAAAAGGTGAGTGTAAGTTCATGATACTTTGACAATTAATTGTTAAAAACATATTCTTGTTGATACCGATAAAGGTTTTAGTAATTTTTCATTTGTTTTTGCATAATACCTTATTTCCTGGGTTCAAAAAGTTAACGATTTTCAAGATTGCAACTCAAAACAGTGTCACCGAATTAACCAAGCAAATTTTTATTATTTTCAATTCGTGTATAAATAATTGTTTTTAGTACGTATACGTTAGTCGTTTAAGTCAGAAAATATTTATTTTTACTCAGGTTTAAAAGTAGGATCGCTTTCAAGCATTTTAAAAAAGTCCGTTATTTTTTTTATCACATAATTAAGTGAGTTATTTTTTTTATTTTAGACAGCATGGAGGAAGACAAAAATAAAAATAGAAAATATAATGAAACAACGCTGACATCCGCAATTCAAAATATTCTGCAGTCAAAAATGAGTCTGTACACTGTTCACACAAACAATTATAAAGTCCAATATTAATTTTTCATGGTTCCCCTCTTTTGATAATTTCTCATTGATAAATAAATACATAATTATTACTTACAATATGTTTATATTTCTTATTAATTGTATTTTTTTTTACTTTTGTGTTAGAAAATAATAATTACTCACTTAATTCGGTTATAACAGAATTAGAGAAGTACTATCACCGAATTATGGTGATTGTCACAGAATTAGACAAGTCATCGCGGTTTGATTAAGCTCATTTTACGCTGAGTTAATTCATATGTGTTAAGATTACACTTGCTCCATTTGATAAATAGAAGATTGATTAATGTTCCTATTAAAAATAAAAATAAAATTTATAAAGTTTAACCTGTTTTTTTTTTTCATATTCTGTTTTGTCACAGAATTAGATGAGTTGACCCTAGTTAAAATAGGCAAGAATAGAAACTATTCCTAAACAGGTACCTACTTATACGCTATCGCCAATTATTTTGTAGTGAATGAAGCTAATATCAGTACCTTTTTGTATTGCCTTGGGTCTAAATCAAAAATTGTTTTCGTCAGACGGACTGACTTTGATCGAATTATCGTCATATGTTACTAATTCTTCCACCTACAAACCTTACCCATAAGACCTCATTCACACGAGAGCTTTTTTAACGTCCGTTAAAAAAGCGTCCAAATAGAACAAATGCATTCCCAAGTATATGTTCACACGTCAGCGCTTTTAAAGCGCGACGCTTTTTTATCGCGCAGTGTTCTATTTTCAACGCTCGGCGTTGGGCGTTAAATAAAATAGACCATAGGAAACTTCTTACTATTATTCAGACGAGCGCTAAAAAAGCGCCGGCGCTGCGTTCAGTATGCCGCACGCTCGCTCAGCGGTAGCACGTGTTTGTTGTGCTTATAATCATCAGAAAATCGATACGATGTCGTGGATTGTTGATCCCGAACTATTAATTATAGATGTGTAGTCTCGTCCGTTCCTGTATTCAAAATCGTTATAGACATTTGAAAATAATTAAAAAAATTCCGGGGTATTGCCTTAACTCTTCGTACAGTGTCACAAACTGCCCTTTTAAGTATCTCTGTTCATTCAGAGGATGTACCCAGAATGCCTTTTGTTTTCTTTTTCGTCTTTTAATAACACAAATCGCTAGTGCCATTAATTTAGCAGAAACCATTTCCACGTCTTACTGAAGCCAGAGACGAGACATGAGTGATTTTAAAGCGTTAGTATGAACAACCACAGAGAGAACGTTTAAAAAGCGCCAACGCCGGGTTTTAACGCAACGCTTTTTTAACTCTCGTGTGAATGAGGTCTTAAGACGATACACAAAAAAAAATCCACTGCTTGGCGGGCGGAGTCTAATAGCTCGCTATCGCGAACGCCGGTGTGCGCGAAGTCATTCTTGCAAACTCGCCGCGCTGCCGCTGGCCGACTCGGGACAAACATGTATGGAGTCGTCATACAGTTATAATATTGTTATACATTTATTCAATTGTTGATTTATTGGTTTTATTTTCTTGCTTATAAACAAATAATCTTCTTTCCAACAACTACTTAGACATTATTAATAATTATTATTATTTCGTAATGTTTACTTTATTACAAAATAATACAGGTTATAAATAATCTTTAAAATAACAAAAAATATTGTTACTCTGAAAAAATGAAATGGTACTCAATAACGCGGACTACTGAATTGATTTAGATAGAATTTGATGCTGACGTAGATATTACATCATGCCCAGAAATGAAAGGTACTATTTCTGAAAGAAGTTATAAAATAAACCCTAATTCTTCTCAGTCAAAGTCAAGAGTGGAAGATATCACTAATACAGTAAAACTGATGCGAAACTTTGGATGTTAATTTGTATATTTTTTTGTTAGTTGTTACTTAATCACGTCAAGACTACATTACCAATTTTGATAAAATATAGCTAATTGCCTGGATTTACACATAGGATACTTTTTATCCGAAATGAACACTTCTGTGGGATAAAACAGGATTCACGATATAACCTAATTCCACGCGGGCAAAGCCGCGGTCGGAATGATATTTTTTTAAATAAAAAAATTGTTTAAAAAAAAACACAAAATATATTGACGCATGTATTTATTTTTTGCACTCTATTATAATTGTAATTATTCATTACAAATAATCAAAATAAAATAGCCAGAACAAAGTTAGGCCCTGGTAGGGTAGGTAGGCAGGTACAGCAATGTGAGACGAACACTGGCTTATTTATACCAATAATAATGTATTATAAACATTAAATTAAGTTTACTTTCTAACAACAAAAATACATAATATTAGCTAATGTGAAAGCGAATCAACCAATCATCCCACAAAAATGAAATGTGCACACAAATATTCATCCAAATCGGTTCATGTCATTAGGAGGAGTGACTGCAGCGCCATCTTCCGGGCCCAATTGTGTTTCCAGATCACCCAGGAACTCAATTTAATATACTTACACAAAATTTTTCGAAATGAAAACTCACATTACTATGTAAATATGAATATAAACCTGTTTTATTACTAAGCAATTTCCCGCACAGGTGTAGTAAGTATAAATGAAATAAATATCAACATCAAATTCTTTATACAACATACTTATCTACCACCTTCTAAGAAATGTAATTCTTGAAATTATTTCGTATTTTTTTTAAATATAATACTACTCCAATGAGCTCCTGTTCCATATTATGTCCGCCATACTTCCACTAAGTTCACCATGATTTTTTATTTCTTTGCACTTTGTTGCTTTTTGCTAAAAATGGAATCATGCGATAAAACCAGTAGAACGTTGATAACATACATTTTTGACTGAATAAAGGTACTTACGAAGGAGTGGGTTCACATTGTGAACAATCAGTGGGTTTATTTTCCTTCTGGATTCCGGATTTCTGAAAAGATTATCTATGCTATAAATGAAAATATCTTACACATTCGTTATGTACTTAAAACAGGGGTACATATCAAACATCGTCTATAATACAATTAGCATCAAATTTAAAATAAAACCAACTTACTTCATTAATTTGTTCCAATTGTAAGCATTCTTTTTCCTCCAACCTTTATGTTTCTTCTTCTTATTTTCTTTATTGTCCCCATTTGTCTCATTTTGTCTTATCGTGTTGTCACCCTTTTTTACGATTGCGCGAGCGACACAAGTTCCCCGTGTGACGGCCGTAGCGGGAATGACTCGTGCAGCGATCGGGGTAGGAAGGTACAGGGCGGCTCTCGCTATATTGGCTGGTCGCGCGCTAATTTCAAGTATTTCTTGTTTATTTCAAAACCATCGCATATTTCAAAATTCTAAATCGGTAGACGTATAGGTTGTATATTTTATAGTTAATATCCAAAAAGTCGTAACTTTACGTTTGTTATTTTGAAGATGCCAGAGATTATAAAAAAATAACAATGAGAACTTTGTATTTTTTTTCTATCGAGAAAATATCATGGAATCATGTTTCTAAAACGGTAGACGTATTGTGTTACTATTGAACTTTCTTGTCAAGAATTTTCATCACGACAACTTTAATAATATAAAAATTACGAAGGTTTAAAAAGGGCCGTAAATGTTAGAAAAATTAATTCATCACCTTAATCTTTTTTTCTACTGCAGAGCGGGAAATCAATAAGGTAGATAGTAAGCGACTACCATAAGTGTTTAAGGCCTTAAAAGAGGCTAGCGACCTTGCTAGGTGATTTGATTTACAAGGCACAACACAAAGGATCGGGGGACCGGCGCGGCGCGAATCTACCGTAGTAAAAGTACGTATAAAAATTTTTCTCATCACGAAATAAATAATCACCAAAAATACCAACACTCGGAAAGCAAACAAATCCAACCAAAACAAAATCAAGACATAAGTGATATAAGACATTCGCTTTGCGTCGCATCGCGTTCGCGCACACACAAGATCAGACACAAACACGGCATCACAAAATTGAAAATGTAGAGACCACAGACATAATATCTATTACCCCAGCCACACTATGCTACTCGTCCTGCTACTCGTGCTGCTCCTCGTCCTGCTCATCGCGCTGCCGCTCGCCTCGATATTGCCGTCTGGCCACACACTGCTCTACTCGCGCGATTAATCGCGACGCTCTTCACTAGGGATGGGTCGTCGACGTATTTTTCATCAACGAGACTAGATAGTTAAATGTCGTTCATCAACTAGTCATTCAACTAGTTAAAATCTTCGACTAGTCCATGTGTAAAATAAATAACTATTATTAAATAAATTCTTAAAACAATAAATTCTAATCTCAATAAAACAATTAATAAATATTTATGCTTTCTTACAAAAATTATACTCCCTAAAAAAAGTATTACTAAAAAACTTATTATCGTTTGTTTTTATAGTTTAAATTCAAAACATTGGTCTTGTAAACCAAAAATATTTTTTTAAAAAAACTTCAAAGAAAGGAATTTATTCTTATCAATAAGACTGTTTAGCCGTTGAATTCAACTAGTGCATTGGTGAGCGATGGACTAGTCGAATCGTTGAGTGTACATATAGACGGTTAATTTAACTAGTCCGTTGATTCCATGACGCCCATCCCTAATTCGCACTCGTATTGCCGGTCCTTTGACTCGCGCGCAAAAGCCGACAGCAGTGAGCAGGACGATGAGCACGACGAGTGGCATGACGAGTAACGTGGCCACACTACGTCCCTGCCTACTTCCCTCGTCACTTCCCATACCACTCGTCGAGTCGTGTGGCTGGGGCATATGGTAGAGACTGTGTGCGCAATTGCGACGTTGCCAAACCACCTCGTTGACGGAAAATCGCGTATGTCGACGTCATGCGTGGTCAAAGGATAAATGTGAAATATCTTTATAGCGCGTGATTGTACATAGGTACTAGGTACTAGGTAGGTACCTATTAGTTTTATCAATTAGGATGGTACTCAAAATAAACGATACCTACTGATTCGAAGGTGCCACAAAGGTTAAAAATAAAAAAAAAGCTTTCCGTGTTCTTTGTAGAGATTTGGAATTTATCATCATTAAGTACTTATTTAATTTTATGCAAAATTGATTTTTACATAATTCGATTTTAATGAATAAGTATCATAGTCTGGTATCTAGTTTTATAAAATAACGTCGAAAATGCACGATGAAGGTTGTGACGCGAGCTAAGTTTGTTTATCCCTTATTCAAACGCGAGCCTGTGGAGGAGCTAACAAAAAAATAAGATACGTTCCTGGGTAATTTTGGGTCGTAGATTTCAAAAATACACACAAAAAAGGGGTTAGTGGGGGGGAAGTACCCTTTTTTCGGTGGGAAGTATATATCCCGTCATCTGTTCTCTGTTGTAAAAAGTTTGGAAAGGTGGGAACTATAGCTCCCAGTGTCCACTCCAGACATCAATATTTTAAAACACTAGTTAGTTGCCCTGACTCCACTTGTGAATTTAATGTTATCGTAAAAAATTATAAAGATCAAGTTTTTTAATAAAGGAGGTGAAAGTACTCATCAATGCAAGTTTCTTTTACTGAGGGAAGAATTCGGGAATTGAAAAATGAATGACTTCAACATAAAAATGGCATTTTTCTAAAACAAAATAAAAACAATAGGTAAATACTAATGTATTGAGTTGAGATTTCTAATTATCTGATCAGGAAATAACGAATAACAATAAATAAGTTGCTTATACCAACTAAAAAAGATTTTTTAGACACACAGATTTTATATATAGAATTTCCGAATGTCGTGTGCAGTGACGAACACTGGGATGATATCTTCCCACTTAAAGACTTAATTTCAATCGACTCTACCAATGTATAAACGAAAGATTCTGGGCATATTTTTACGTTTCACGCAACCGTAATATAGTCTAGTTTACATTGCTAGAACTCAAATCTACTTATCTAATTTTTTTTAAGCACTACACCAAAAACTAAAAAATAACGGTCGTTTTCGGCTGCAAAATCACGTTACCTGACTTTGACGTGTGTTTACCATGACATGTAATAATTCTCTGAAAAGTGTTTCCATGAAAAAAAGTTCTCTAAAGTGTTAAGATTGCGTAGATAAATATTACACTGCATTAGGTTTAAGCCTATAAAAATAAAACACGATTTACTTCAATCTGAGACGTGGGAAGTATAGCTCCCAGCGTTTTAATAAGGGTTATTTGCGCTAATCTCAGGAACTACAGGATTTGAAAAATACTTTCAGTGTTAGATAGCCTATCGAGGAAAGCTTTAAGCTGTATACCATGACGATTAGACCAGCAAGAGCGGAGCACCAACAAAGATTGTTTTAAAATCGTTTTTTTTCTTATGCGAGTTTCCACTTTCCGGTGCGTAAACGGTAGAAGTTTCGCAAAAATCATATACGACAGAATCATACCTCTTTAAATTTGTAAAAAGAAGGCAGCATATTTCAATTTTTAAGGTTGGCTCTTTCTGCGTCTAATTTCGTAAGAAATGTACTGCATGATGCAGCATCTGCTTTGAAAATTCAGGAAGTACAAAATTTGGCGAGTGAAGCCGCGGGCGGAAAGCATTATTTCTTTATATCTAGGTAAATATAATATAAAGACGCTAATATACCTACTCCGAAAGATTTTCTTTATTTACATTCATACACAAACCTACTAAAATTAAATATCATCCGTGCTCGTGCGGATCGCTTTTTTAATATTAGATACCTACATACCCTATACCTATCAATTAATTAAAAAAAAAACAAATTATGTATTTATATTATTGTATTTAATATATAGATAAATACAATGGATTTATAATATCAAAGGAACACGGATAATTAATTACCGCCTTCAAAAAGTGATTCATTTCAGTTGAAGCTGATCTTGCTTGAATTTTATTCGCATGACTCATAAATGTTTGTGTTAAAACAAAGCCACGTAAATACCTACTCTGTATGATTAAGGAATAAGGTAGGGTACATAATATTATTATATTAATGTAGGTATATTCTTATATATAAAATTCTCGTGTCACAATGTTAGTCTGCATACTCCTCCGAAACGGGTGGACCGATTCCCATGAAATTTTCTGTGCATATCGGGTAAGTCTGAGAATCGGCCAACATCTATTTTTCATATGTACCACGCACGGGCGAAGCCGGGGCGGGCCGCTAGTCTTCTTATATATAAAATTCTCGTGTCACAATGTTAGTCTGCATACTCCTCCGAAACGGGTGGACCGATTCTCATGAAATTTTCTGTGCATATCGGGTAAGTCTGAGAATCGGCCAACATCTATTTTTCACATGTACCACGGGCGAAGCCGGGGCGGACCGCTAGTTGTATGTATATTCAAGACACGCGGTTTATAACATAAATTGATGCTTAGAGCGGCCATACACGGGCGGCTCGAGCAGTTTACGGCTGAGCGACTTACACGGACTGCTCGAGCGGTCGGTCGTTGACTGCTCGAGCTGTCGTTACAAACCGCGCAGTTGACGGCTAAGCGGTCGCGACGGCTCCAGCAGTCCATGTACGGCAGTGAATGAATGTCCATAGTTCACCGCGCGATCGCGGCTTCAAGCCGTCGCGTTGCGTCGGTCTCAAGTGTCAACTGCTTGAAGCGGTCCGTGTATGGCCGCCCTTAGGTAACATAGGTTTTTTTTTCTAATATAAATTACATAGTAAGTTTTAAAATTATTTATATTCAAGAATAATTTAGCGGATTATTATCAAATAAGTGATAATACGGATTTTAAATATTATGTTTTTGTAGAAAAATATTGATTTATATTAGGTACAAATATGAAATAACGCTTAATGTACCTACTAAATCTCTCCTAACCAATAATTCTTAAAAATATAATCCAAATCAAAAGAAATGCGAGACATCGAAAGTAATTCAGACCATAAGTTGATAAGACGATATTTCACATTAATTATAGGTAAGTACCTACCTTGTTCTATTAGGTATTTCATAGATAAATATTGTATCTTTATCTTAACTGAAGAAAATATGATTAATACCTACTTATATTACGAAAATGTATTCGTAGCGTTTGATAAAGCAATTTATCTATCAAGTACGTCTTTCGCAATCAACGTATTATTTCTACGTGCGTCATTACGCTAATCCTGCACAACATTTCAGAAGATATTTGATATCAATGTATTTCCGAAAATATTTCCATACCTATTGTAATAGGATAAAATGAATTATCTTTACTTTCAATCAAGATAAACGAATAGATATTCTGTGGTAGAAAGATAATACATTCGCCTTTGCTCAACAATTTCCTTCTCCACACTATTTACCCCCCGTCCGATTAGGGCCCTTCTGGCCTCCTCCACTCAAGCGACAGCTCAAGCCGAGGTTCGTGGTCCCCGTCAAGGGGGGACGCCCTTCTGCATGTCGCTACCAGGGTGAACCTTCAGTTCACCCCCGCGTCCGCGTTAAAATGTAGAAGCCCTTCTGGCTAATATTGAGAGATACCACACAAAAAAAAAAAAAACACTATTTACCCACTAGATTTCTTTAAGATTTACCATATAGCTCTGATCTCCTACAGTTCTACCTCTCATTTGAATGTATCAGATGCAGTCTGCAGACGTAGTTATTATGAATGATACTTACCTACTAGCTTTTAAAGTTGGTATATTATGACTACTGACATAAACCTAGGTACAACGTGTCTAGACATATCTTAATATATATAAATCTCGTGTCACAATGTTTGTCCTCAATGGACTCCTAAACCACTTAACCGATTATAATAAAATTCGCACACCATATTGTGCAGTTCGATCCAACTTGAGAGATAGGATAGTTTAAACATGTAGGTACCACGGGCGAAGCCGGAGCGGACCGCTAGTTGTCATATATGATTCATCGTATTTTTCCTTAAAAGGTAACAATTCTTTACAACTTTGTCATAAAATATTTCATATACATTATATTCCTGCATTTTTTCCGTTAATCCATCAAAATATTCTACATTCAAAAATCTGTAAGTATATCTTCACAATTCACGGGAAAACCGCAGTGCCAATTTAAATAGGGATGAAGGATTGACCCAGCGACGGATCCTCTGCGTCGTCGACCGACAAGCGCGTCTCTATACCTATCATGCGCGTTTGGGAAAAGCGAAAGCCGAGGGGAGCACTAGGTACCTATAGCTCTATATGGTCACTGCAAGTAAATCGGGTTTCCAAATCGAAATTATTTTGATATCGGCGCCTATCGAGTTCTAACGTAACACGCGGCATCGCGGCAATGAGGATATAATATACCTAATGCTGACCCTAGACGGTAATGCAGCATGACATGCGTTACGTGGTGTCATGCAAGGGTGATCCTGCAGACTGAAACATGCAAACTACGGGCTGGTAGCTGATTGCAGCTTTCTATTTTATACCCATGCAAGTATGAAGCATGATGGTTTAGATCGAAACTGTATAAAAATACATGATTTGATATTTTGGGCACTTATGTAGCATGAATATTAATAAAATTATGTAGCAACACAATTAGTAGAAATGAAAACAAAAAAGCGGGTGGGGCACACGGCCGTTGGAATGACGACGGAGGACCGCTTTTAGTGATTAAAAGAAAATTGACTTCGTTCTGAATATTTTATGAGCAGCGATGTCATTATATGCGCTAAATGATGATACTAAATTTTTTCTCTAGGATTAATACTTTTGCAGTTGACGAACGAACGAACTAATAACGAACTAATCTCTATTGTCTGACATTTAACTATATTCGTCCGGCCTTCTGAAATGGTATGGATTTTAAAGATGTATCACGTCTAAATAAAAGATCTCATTTGTTATGATAATTGATTAATTGCATAGTAATAAAGTGTATTTTAAACAGAAAAGATTGTCTTCATCTCTGTTTGTTACGCTTTCACGGCAAAATCTAAGAGCCGTTTTGATAGATATTTGAAATGAAAAAAGGCTGTTGAAGAACCAGATCAAATAAAGACTACTTTTATAAAATCATAATTATTTAATTTAAAATTAGAATTATAATGAAAGATGATAATTTTTGTCCGTGGCTCTTTCTTGGAAAACCGCGGGATACTGTTAGTTAAACATAACTTAAATAAATACATTGTATTATACCTAAATTGTCTACAAAAATTAAATTTAATGATGTGCTCTTATGTTTTGTAAGTTCTTATAGGTACCTATTACCTACGTGAGGGTCGCTTGTGATCGTAATCTCCCATCGACCCTATACACCTTCTTATCAAAGTTAATGACTTGGAAAAAGCTTAACGACTTTAGAGATATACCTAGTAGCCGTTATACCTATTAAACCGAAAAATGCATATTGTAAGACTCTTAATGTAAGAGTTCTTAATTCTTATATATTTTTGCCGTAGTTTGAAGGTAAATGTTGAAATAACGAACAGAATAAGACTATGTACCTAGTCTTTAAAAGACAGACTATATGTCGTTAAAATTAATATAATGCAATTGCTGTTATCCAATCATGTTAAATAATTATTGCCCTATGTCAAAACAAGAAGAATAATCCTAGCTTCCGGAGCCGTATCTGTTTTCTGTTAGGTACCTACCAACTATTTCTACCTACTGTTATAATATTGTACGACTCATAATTATTTAAAACATTGAAGAGTGCTACTACCGATTGCCGTTTTGATGTAAAGATACTCTCAGCTTTAAAAATATAGTTTCTTATGGTTTATCTTGATTATCGATCTTTAATTTCAATGCGTTCGTCTTTAAATGTGTCTCTATTGCACAGAATACCTACTTAATAACGCTAACTATTGTTGTATCTCTTGAAATCTTATCCACCGTTTATTTGTTAAGAAAACGGCTCTGCTGATTTTATGATGATTGGATAACATTATATACCATTGCTAATCATTCTATTATGTACGTATCGAAAAGTTTAAAATCTTCTCTTACCTTTACATTATCTATTCTTCTCTTACCTTATATTAGGTACCTATGTTTATTTGTTTGGCGAAACTGTTCTTCTTATTTAATACTAGCTGCTCCGCGCGGTTTCACCCCCGTGGCTCCACTCCTGTTGGCCGTAGCGTGATTATATATAGCCTATAGCCTTCCTCGATAAATGAGCTATCTTACACCGAAAGAATTTTTCAAATCGGACCAGTAGTTCCCGAGATTAGCGCGTTCAAACAAACAAACAAACTCTTCAGCTTTATAATATTAGTATAGATAAGCTCTACCAATATTATAAATGCTAAAGTGACGATATTTCACCTAAACGACTGAATAGAATGGGTTATTTAGACAAATCGAGACCTTGCGGAGGATATAACTTACTTTTTTTAGAAACAACACGCAAAGGTAATGGCAAAGGGAACAGACATTATTTATGAGAAGTGTGGAAGGCTTATTTCAATAATAAATAAATATGGATTTTGATATCTAAAAAGGGTCTTTATAATAAAATTACGTATGTACGTATAATGAACACTTCGAATGCATTAATTGACTGTGTTCAATGATAATAGTGAGTAATGGTAATAATAACCAATGATAATAAGTACTCTTGTCAAGATATAGAATGTAGATAAGTTTAATTATCGATAATTCAATACTGATAAGTTTCCATAAATACCTAACATTGCATGGAATAAATATACCAGTTTCAAATACTGTATGTAATAATGTACAAAGAAGTGAAGTGAAAAATGTGAGTGGTTCAAGTGGTTACGCAGCTATAAAAATCTATAAAATATGAACATGTCTTAAAGACCGTGTCATAAAAGTCAATAAAGCCTCTCGTAATACAAAAAATACAAAACAATGCCCAATAATCTGTAATTATCTGCCAACAAATCATAAATAATGGTACCGCCTTCGCGCCAGAAAAAAAGACAATTATTTATGGTGCCTTGTAAAGCTCTATGTGCGTCGAGCGACAAAAAATACAGTATCAAATTTTAAATACCTACCTAATGCCAGGTTTGAATGTCAAAGGAAGGGAAAGGTCTGGTAACAATACAATTGAAAAGCACCCTGACGGTCTAACGGCGTCGCACAAATTGAGAACGTGCAGCGCTTCTGCACGTTACAAGGGAAAATTCGAAAGCGCTTACGGCGCTGTTTTGTGTCAGCGCGGCCTCGATCCCGAAGCAAATGACTGACGGTTTCGGAATATTATACGCGACATCTTGCCAAGGGGAAAGGAAACTTACAGCTAGTATCATTTGGGTTGTATTTTAGATACGATAGATGTTCCTTTGTTGCTAGAAGCTTATATAGGGGATGCAAGTATGGACAAAATTGCGCGTCGTTATTATTCTGACAATAGGTGTTCTCAGAAAGGAGCCGGTTTTTGCAATGCCTGTGCAAATTTCTCAACGTCGGGAACCGCCATGTGGTTTTGAAGTGTATGACAAAAGGACATGACAAGTCTGAGATATGCCTGGAATGGCTCGACTGTGGAAAATTTGGAATTGGCTAATGCAATTTTAATCGCAATTAGTTGTTTTGCGATTAATTAAGGAGTGTGACTAAATGCAAATAACGCGGTGTAATCGCATTAAAGTACCGCATAGCTTATTGACTTTAATTTGATAGAAATTAACTGGTTGGTGTCGCTAACTGTTCATTTTGGATAGAATCGGCAAAGATGTATACAAAATACAAATGTATTTTTAAGACATACATGTTACAATTTTATTAAGCTAGACAATAATTTGGTAATAAAAACAGAATCTGATAATCTTAAATACGACGATTACACCTACGTAGGTGAAGTTGTATGCATATAAGCCAGCCATAAAATATAAGCCAATTATTACTTACCTAAGTAATAATTGGCTTATTATTTGGGTTATTCTCACTTATTCTTTCTACGTTAAAATACCCATAGATACATCAAAAACTTGATTAGGTATACCTACTAATTCTAAAATCATCAATATCCATTTAATGTCTCTATTTTGTATTGAATGATAAGGTACAGAACTTCTATATCTACTATCACCGAACCACCGCACAATGATAAAGAACACGCAAATGATTTGATATAAAAAGGTATTTTGTAACCAATACATCCTATTATCACTATTATTTTTCTTGTGTAGGTATAAGTATTTCTATGCCAAAAAGAATCAAAAAGAAGAAATCCTTTTTCATAAGAGGTCGTTTCTCAGTTCTTACAAAAAATGCTGTACCTACCGGATAGGTAAAGTCCAATTACCATTTTCAACATTTTGAATTTACTTTATTTGACAGAAACGAGCATATCCGTTTTTTACACTTATTTAAAAACAATGCTCATTATAAATGCAATTGATGAGAAACACTTTTTTGGAAATTGATGGAAAAAAGGGTTATAAAATTATCTAAAATATTTCTCTAAATAATATGTTAATGAAACAAAGTGTACTTACAGAACTAGATATATAATGTCTAAAGATGAGAATAATATTTCTCTATCTCTTTTAAACAATCTTGTAAGCGAAATAATTTAAGACTACATTTTGTAGACTGATTTCTTCTTCTTCTGGTCTTTGTTATTTAAATTGCGTCTATAACTTAATTATTGATATTTAGGTACTTTTAAAGCTTGTGGCAGTTGAATAGGCAAAGGGCAAAATCTAAACAGCCACAACATTTATAAAATAAAAGAAATTAGTATTTACTTATATTAATAATATTATCATTCTTTAAATGCATGCTATGCATTTTATTTTGATTATGAAATTATATTAAACATAATTAGGTGTTTATAATTTTTAATTTTTTATTTACATTTGTTACTAAGTTAGTCAAAATAATAGTTCTTATACACACAGTTTGTATGCGAAAAGGTCCATTAAATCCAATTAATTAACATGTGTTATTCATGACATGATAATGTTACTAATTATGCCCAAAACGGAACGAGAATACACTTTTAAAAGGCCGAGTTGAAATGCATTAGCATTCATTGTGAATTTTAATTAACGCTCATAAATAATTATGAAAGCTAATGCACAGACTCAAAATGGCGCGAAAAAGTTGGACAGATAAAAAAGCATTACGTTCCGTTGCATCGTTTTTAATGAAATTACTCAGTGAAGGGGTGGCGAGGGAGGGTTGTGAAGGGAACGGAAATTGAAAACTCTACCCTTGCTCGTGTGGGGCACTCTTATGGGTTCAGTGAAGTATGGACTCATTGAGTTTTGGTGTTCCAATGTTTTGAGATGCGTTCGATGTAATTGTCTGTATATCGAATTACGAATCGTCTTTAGAAGAACGAGTAAATTGACTTATTTTTGAAAGCAACTGGAAGTAAAGAACAAGAAATAAGTACATAATGTTACTGCATTAATAGATAACACAGCTCAACAAAAAGACAATTTTTTTTTGTTGCCCTGGATATTTCTACAGATTTATATATTTCAAGTACCCAGTTTGCGAATGTAATCATTAAAATTATTTAATTGGCTCTAGTTTTTTTTTAATTTGGATTTTCATATATTAAATTTTCTTACGGCCCTTCAGAATACGGGTTAATAATAAGTGTTTATTTTTTTGGTGAATTACGTTTTCTGCGCATTTATTCGCTCAGACATAACCCTATTCTATAAAACTGACAGTAGAATATCAGAATAATAAATGATTTCTGTAAAAAAATCATTTTTAAGAACAACAATGTTCGGTTTGTATTGAGTTGAAGAAACCCAGTAGCACTTGGTCAGCAAAGTGGATAGGTATACGAAATTCCCTTGATGTTTTTATTAATAGAATTAGACAAAGCAAATTCATTAGGAATAATTAATAAATATGAAAATTTAGGCCTTTGAGGGAATCTAGAAGTATAAGAGAATACCCGACGGCCCTACAGGACGGGCGTGTCGAAAATTCATAAAAGATGAAAATTTAACAAAATTTTATAACTGATGCTGAATGTAAATTATGGAGAGATATAGTATTGGTTAATTTAAGGTAAATTTAAAACACCAAATTATAAAGAAATTGCACAACAGTTGTTAAAAATCTTCATTATTTTATGAGCAAATACGAACATAAAGCTACACTTTCTCCACAGTCTCCTGGATAGATGTCCAGTAAATCTGCGAAATTTCTGTGAGAAACAAGAAGAACGCATCGAAAAAGAAGTAAAAATTATGGAATAAAGGTATCAGGGTATATGGGACCGTCACATGATGGCAGATTACTGATGGTCCATAACAAAACTATTGTCCCAAAATTAACTAAGAAGAGAAGCTTATAAAATCTATTTCCTTGTACTATTTCATAAGTTTTAATGATTTTTCCCTATTTTTAAATCCATTTGAATTAATTAAAAACTAAAACAAAACAATAAATAAAACTTTGTAATAAATAAATGATGTTAAACAAATATAGTACCTTCTATTTCATACTGCGTTTTAGTCTAATAAGAAAATTAGGATTAAAAAAAAACTAGAGCCAATCTACCAAAACCATTAATAGTTTTATATATAATATGCATTAAATTACTCGAAACCACTTTCACATCCAGGGCAACAAAATCATTGTTGACCAGTGATAATTATTGCGCTTTTGATACAATTTTACCTTATTTGTTCTACTTAGTATATTAGTCGGTACCTGCTGAGTGGGATGATAACTTTTTTTCTTTCTTGTGGCAACGATCTCATAATTGACATTTCATATCCGCCCTTTTCATATTTCCTTAATATTTTAAAGATAAAATTCATAAAAAGTTCTTTGACTTATTGGAAAGTAATTTGATTATGGCTTAAAACGGTGTATAACAAAGTCCTTTTCATTAGAGCAACCCACAGACTTTTCTCTGGGTTCCGTACGTATCTTACTGCCAAGACTGAAAATTGGTATATTACGTAGACAATGAATAGCTTCAAGGCGTCATAAATGTCTTATATAGCTAACAATCTCAAGAAATGTACAACAATACCCCATTATTTCGCCATAAACGGCGATTAATGGCCATATGTCGGCCATGTGGTCCGTGACGATAGCGACAATTAGATCTTCACAATGGAATATACATACATTGCTGGCCGAAATTAATAGTTTGCGGTTAGCGAAAGTGTGCTGTGGTCAGCATATGACCTGATAAGGTCACGGTGATATTTTCTGATGGAAGGGTTTTGTAAAGACACTTGAATATGACAGCAGTTCTAAGAAATTCTATAACGCGCTCGGCCTACGGTATTGAATGTGTAGATCTGTATTGATACATAACCTATTCTATAGACTCACTTCATATAAAATTAGTCATGTCCACTTGACGACAAGAATCATGAGGTTTTTATATTGTGATGAAAACTGTCAAAGAGTGTGAAGCAATTCAAGGGGATAACCGGAAAAATAATTGGGGAAGTAGGTACCATTGACTTCGGAGTTGTCACAAATGGTTAACGAATTTTTACATCATTAATAAAATAGGGAAAATAGGTACCTACATAATGAAATTTGTAAAGGTATTTCTTTATGTAAAGTAAAACATCCAAACAAATAAAATATGACATGTTATTATCCATCTGGCTGCAGTATAGTTATGATCGCCAGAATGTTCAAATGTTGTTTAAAATGTTTTTATTCAATTTAAATACAAATATTGATATTGCCAAAACCTTTTACGTGACCGTAAAAAGGGTTCATGAACCGCCCAATGAACCCTAATAAGTTGTTAATGATAATGAATTGATTGATTTTGATGGTTGTTGTTTTCGTTTGTTGTAAAATATAATTGTTATTGGCTATTTCCAGATTAGGATTATCAGTGGGTCCATCATTAGCTAAAATAAACAATTAAATTTATATACATTTATTACACATTTTACATTTATTAGGTATATTATACATTTTACTAAGTATTTTAGATTTTATTTTATTTTTGATATTTTATCTTATGTGTTATTGTTTGTGAATGTAGAGTCAAATAAATGTTTCTGTTGTTTTCATTGATATTTATAATTAATTTATCTATTGGCCGTTTGGAAATTGTATTGAGAGTAGAATAGGTACAAAGCTTGAGCCTGAGTACCTAACCCTTAATTATAAGCAAATATCTATTAATTAACAATCCCAAAACGCGTACGCGTTTTGTGTGGACCTACGTATGGTTAAAATTACGTCACAGATTTTGATGTTTTTTTTAAATACTGACAGTGATTCAAGAGCAAGGTTTTAAGTAAGTATACAATTTATTAGATTTCAGACAAAGCGGGCGAAGCCGTGGGCGAAAGGCTAGTACAAGTTACAACATTCAAATAAATAATTTTGTTACATTAAAACGTAATCCACTAGGAACTAACCCCAAGGTCCACTCGTACTAAATAGGTCCATACATATACGTTACGTATTTAGGTACGCCACTTGACCGGTTGCGGACCGGTCAGGATTCCGCCGCTAACGAGCTGCGCACACGCCGATAGAGTTCGTAGAAATTGGATAATCGCCCCGCTTTTTAATATATTTGTGTTTACTATTGCGTCAAGCTATAAGTAAAACGGTATTTTTTTGATTGGGTGTGGGACAGTCCCCACACTGTGGGTAGAATGATTGAAATATCGAAGTCAAATGTAGAAAAAAAAAATCAATCATTTGAAGAATGCAAAATGCAATTACTTGATACCTACTTGTATTTCTACAAACTATATTAAGGGGTAATCAGTAAATTTTGACATTCTCCAAGTCCACTTTTTCATTTAAAATTAAAATTATCTCTATAAATAAATCATATCATCCCCGAATAACTGCATATACCTAGGTACCTGATAACCATACTAAATGCAACTATAATAAATTAATAATAAATAATAATCTTCGCTATACTTTCATATTGTCATAACTTGTGTAGGTACACAGATACCCCACGGGCCGTGAACTAAAGAATTGCGCGCGCAACTAGTGATTACAACTCATCTTGGTTTCCCTTGTGATTTCTGAAGAGATGCCTTTGTTTATTTTCGTTCCTATACTTGTATTGGGGCGATTGTGAGAAATTTTTGTCTTAATGCAAAATCTAAGATTGAGATGGCAGCAAAGAAGCAATTATTTTCTACGTAAAGGATAGTAAACGGGAACTAAGCTGTTTGGTATCTCCATATATTCTTCTTGATAATTGAAAATACAAAGAATCCGTATTAAAAGATTTGATATTTAACCCTTATATTTTATTATTAACTAATATAATAGATAGAGCTGGCGTGGGTTTGTCGCCTGATGTGATCTAAGCGATCACCACAGCATTATCTAATATTTCGGTTCTAATATACACTTGCAGAGGTCTCTATTACCATCTATGATCGACATAGGATAAAGACTTAAAGAGACCATTGGAAAAGGTAGGCAAAATGGTTGTAGTCACCGTATGATACTGTATTTCGTACGGTGACTGCATTTACCGCAGGAAATACCAGATTAGTCGAATTAGGAATACCAGGTATGTAGGTAGGTAGTATGTAAGGTAGGTCCTACGGCCTACCACCATCAATTCCTTCCTAGTATGTTCCTAGTTACCTAAGTTGTTTTCTACATGTTGGTAATGCTGACAAGTAATGTCTCCTTGTCAGGTTGGCCAAATCTTGCAAGCTTTACGCACGTTCTTTTTGACAAAGCTAGTGAATGAGATTCCGAGTGCAAAGATTCAGTGTAGGACTGTAGGAAGAACAAGATCGATTGGGACCATCCTATTTAAGTGTTTTTACTTTACCATTTTACTTCTTTTAAAAGTCTCTATTCAACTCGTAATTCAAGTTACATTTAAAATAGACTCTTCTTACATCAGTTGATTAAAGATTTTGCCATCCAAATAGGTACATTTTTCTAAAATATGACCTGGCCCATTTACGTCGCCCAACGGGGCCTTGCTTCCTGAATAAGGCTATTTATGAAACAGGAACATGGACTGAATCATTTCCATTGAATTCTGCGGCTTTTCTCTATAGCTGTGTATTCAACTGACATAGATAATTTGCTCAATTGCAGTAATTTCTGAAGGTTTTCGTGAAATTAATTTCATAAATATTCCAGACTAGGTTTGAGCTTCATTTTTTTCGAAGAATCTCCATCTCTTAGGACAAGTTTTTTTTCTGGGACAACGTTTTTTTTAATCGGTTCAGATGTTTTGACGTGAAAGCGGAAACAGAACAACGCTCCATCTTTTAAATAACTCTTGTCTACTCTTTAGACTTTAGAGTAAATAAAATCCAGATTGGGATGTGTTGTTTTGATGATATGAATATTGAGTGGATATGAATATTTGTATTAATTAACCATTAAATGATTAGGCGAAGCAGGAGAACATCTATCTATTTGAGAATTGTTTTCTCGCTTCCCAGCCTCATCGGTATCGTAGGCCTATTTTAGCTTCACCTGTATGTTTGTATGTTTGTAACCGACTTCTTTGGGCGCGATTTTGACCCACTTTAAACGGCCAGATTTCGTTTAAACTTTGTAGATTTATTGAGGACCGATGACAATACACTAATTTGATAAAATTTTCTATTTTTTAGTTCGGTTTTCTATAAAAAGCGTGTTTTTTTAGTTTTATCAAACTATTATTATTTATTGTTCCCCCAGCTTTCTGATAGTAAGTGTATAAATCACTTCGAAATATATATTTCTCATCTTGAAAAGGGTAGTAGTTGGTATGCTACATAATATCTACCTGCTTGAATTTATGTTTTAAATTTAAATCTTAGATTAATATGTTAAAAAACATCGTGGATTCAACTCTTGTGGACCAAGCATTGTGGATTAAACAACTGATGGTATATGGGCTTAAATATTGTTGGTGTGGTTTTGACATAGAACTTATTGCGATAACCTGATTGTAATTTGTACTTGGATTGGGGTGTGCAGATAGTTGAAAATATTATAGGTTTATCTTCACTGAGTCCTATACTCAGTGAAGATAAACCTATTCTATTGTAATGTTTTGGGTTATGTTACTATGGTCAATAAAGGTGTACGTTTATATACATATCACTCGTGTCAAAAACATTAATTTTTTTATAAGTTTATCATCTGACATCACTGTACAAATGTTTTTGTCTGACATTATAATCGCATCAAGAATTCAATAGTATTCATTGCTTTATTGTTACGACACGCCGCCTCAACCAATTAACATATCACCAAACAAAACCATCTCAATGAATCGTGACCGTTCGAGCGTAAACCGTGCAGGGATTAAGTCAAAAATCATATATAATAGACATCATAAATCGTTCCCACGTCACCTGGCGACAACTTATAAAGCCATTCACGCACTTGACCCTTTCAGAGACAGAAACCGGGACGCCGAATAAAATTATTAAAACACGAAACTATACCCTCTCACGCTCACGGGTTAACGCACACGCGCGCAGGCTCGTACGTACATCTGTCACACACAAGCGCGGCTCGACACGATCGCGCGTCGGCCGGATTCGGGTTTCGGGTCGCGGCGGCGGCCTTACCCTGGAGCGTCACACTTGCGGTGTATTTTTAGATCTGATGCGGTGTTTTGCCGACCGTATTTGTTGGTAGAAGCGTTACCGTTTGAGTAAATGTGAATTGCTGTACGCTCCGGGCGATCACTTGACCGTATTTGGTGCGGCTACTTGCGATCGAGAACTGATTATGATCGGCACTCATGACTCGACTTCTAATGTCGTGTCGCCTTTACATGGTCTTGCGACGCCACAATTTTACAAAACCGTGTGAAGGTCTCATTATAATCAATGCATTGCTGAGGCTATTTCTGTATGTGTTTGCATTGGCTTGTTTACTTTATGTTAAGGACTTGTGAATTTATTGTGTAAAACCACCAAATAGAGTTTTATGTAGAGTCGATTAACGACTTTAATATATTTTGCACTACGTAGCGTAACAAAATACATAAAATGTTAAACCAAACTAGCTTCCCGCCCGCGGCTTCGCCCGCTGTGTATAAAACCTATTAAATTATTCATAGAAACCTTCCTAATCAATCACTCTATCTATTAAAAAAACCGTATCAAAATCCGTTGTGTAGTTTTAAAGATTTAAGCATACCTACAAATGGACAGAGAAAGCGACCTCATTCGTGACTAAAATCTGTATCTAGTAGTCACCAAAAACTCAAAAATAACACAGTAGACACATATTTGCTATGAGTAGATAAGTAAATCACAATATTATTAGCATAGTTGGTTGACGGAACTCCACCACGCATGTCGCGTATCTCCACCACTCACCTGATATTATTATTTATTCCTATTACAATATCCAATCATATTCCCACAAAACTAACCTGTCTTTCAAAAAAAGAATTTTCAAAATCGAACCAGTATTTCCCGAGATTATATCACTTTAACAAAATTTTCTTCCAGAATATTATCAATTTATAGTAACCCGTAATACTTTGAATTTCAATATAATTTCCTTATTCAGGTTGCTTACCTTTTCAGAATCTATTTATCAGCCTTTAGACTAGTCATTTAGCCTAATTTGAAAAAGTTCAATTCAATGAATTTTGCGTAATTGAAGTAACAAAAACCTTTCATCTCATAATCCTTGCAAATGTCCGTATAGAATTGTATCTTGAATTAAGTTTAATTAGCAAGTATTTAAAGGAATGTATTGAACAAGATTCGTAGAAATAAAAATGGAATTTATTTGTGTAATTAAAATGCAAAAAATATTATTTAAATTCAAACTAAAATCTACTACATATTTAGTACAAACTACAGATCTTTAAACGTAAATGTAGTGGGTTGTTTTCTCGTATTTTCTTCATACATTTCGCGATGGTAAATATATCGTTATTTTCGTATTATAATGCAGATTTGTCGATTAAATGATTAATCACGATGCGTGCAATGGAACGCAGGTGAGAGTCATTAGAGAGCAGACCGAATTTCGACCACCGGCCCATACTATTGATAAGTTGATGTTCATTGTAATTGAACGAATCCATTATACATTTATTTTAGCATTTTTTATGTTATAAGTGTAGATGATGCGAATGGATAACACTTATAACTGCATCTGAAGTTACAATATTATGCCTTTGTTTTTGTTGAAAGCACTTATTTCAGGAACTTAATGCTTCAAACCAGAGTTAATGGCATAAATAACACACATAAATAAATAAAATATTTATTTAAATTCATACATTAATTTGTCACATTGGATTGAGGTTCAGTAAACGGAAGGTACATATAACCTGGGATGCATTTATGGAAGAAGATTTTAGTTTTTACAGTTTAGTGAAAGAGCCTTTAGTTAAGGTAAACGCCACGCTGCAACCGCAAGGAGAGGAGTATCACTGAAAAAAGTATTGCCAAATGGGAAATATATTCTCGATTGCATCAAATTCTTAATATATATAAATCTCGTGTCACAATGTTTGTCCTCAATGGACTCCTAAATCACATAACCGATTATAATAAAATTCGCACACCATGTGCAGTTCGATCCAACTTGAGAGATAGGATAGTTTAAACATGTAGGTACCACGGGCGAAGCCGGGGCGGACCGCTAGTACTTGATAATTAATATTACATTTTAAAGAATATGAATGAATGAGAATAGTCTGGCGTTGCCTCGGAATGGCGGAAGACGCGGGTTCGAATCCCGCATCGCGATCGATTTTTTTAGTCTTTAAATTTTTTAAATATATGTATTCTCTTTGAATAGTATTGGTTGGTAGTTGGTAGGTATCTACTTTATAGATTTATGTTCGAAAATTGTTCTAGAAATGTATACACTAGAAATATGGCATGCAGCTCTTGTAGAGCACATAATATATCAGTGATAAATTGTAAACTACACGGATGATGCGTGAAATTTGCGCATTCTTTAAGCTTAAGCCGAATACCTAATTGTTTTGGTACAGATAGTCATAGATTTAAGTTTAAAATGTTTTTACTAAAAATTTAACATGTATATCGTGAAATTCATGATCAATTTCCATGGTACCTACGTGTAAGAACTTAACGGAAAATGTAGAGCATATATCTCACGCGCGGCTTCGCTCGCTTTGTAGAACTTAACAAATTATATCTTCCCCAATAACCGATCTATCTGTTAACAAAATCACATCAAAATACGCTGCATAGTTTAAAAGATCTAAGCATACAGACGCGGGAAAAGTAGATATTATACTATGTGTAGTGTCTATAGTGTCTAGTGCTCAGGCAATACACCATAAATCGTCTGTGATAGACGTAAAGGCCAATGATGAGTGTCTAGTGATGCAGACGAAACCGCGGGCTGAAAATAAGTAGGTAGCCTTGTAGGTAATGTATGTGCCTATATACAATTTTTGTCAATCTATAATTTTAATTAAGTACCTACCCATCTCTTGTTGATGGATTCCTTTACTTTAATACATCAAAAGTGTATTATGTACTCGTAAATTGCATCGAAACTTCGGTGATAGATAGCACATTTATCGAGGAAGGCTATAGGCTATATTATATCATCACGTTAAGACCAACAGGAGCTGAGCAATGCGGGTAAAACCGTGGGGCACAGCTAGATACCTACTTGTACGTATAATATTTTCACATGAGTTCTTACAATCATCAAAGCATTTGCCAAAAAACAAAAGTATTTAAATCGCAAAGTTAATTTAAAAACTTGGAATATCGAGATTCCAGATGATAAATATTTGGTTACCTTATACGGGTCTGTTACTAAATAAAGCAGTTATTTATTGAATGCATTTCTTTACCTTGCGATATGCGTGAAATGAATAATCAATGAGGAATATATTTTTACTTGGAAATAAATATTACTGGAATTACTCACAAGTAGTTTTTGCATCAATGAAGATAGGTTCTAACGTTTCGGAAGGTAGAGACTAGAGAAGAACCAAGTACCTACCAACATAGTATAAGTATTGCATTTTTTCAGTAGGTACTTTATTATAACTAGATATGTATCATGTGACTATGTGTTATAATCATAAATTACAGAAGCTAATATACATAATATAGAAGCTTTAAGGACGCTCTACCGGCATTTGTTAATTTTCCTTACCTCAGAATCGTCGATGCTAGGTCGTTATGGATTAGTTTTTATCTTTAGTTGGGCGCCATTTTTCATGCATTTCCGTTAATTGAACAGTTTTATAAGTAGGTAAGCTAGTATGTTAAAAGATAATTATTTTGATTATTTATATTTAAGAGACATCATGGTTTTAAGATAATTCTTTTGTGAATGAATTTGTCTACGGTACAGATATATTTACGGGAAAAATGTACGACACCTTTATTTTTCTTTGCATTGAACATTGAACTGTACCTATTCTTTTCAGTACCTAACAGCATATCGGGTTATCTTGTTCATTATGATTTAAGCTATTTCTTAGTTTTTTTTTTATTAAAACCCCGACAATGGAGCAGGCGACTCTCTGGATGGTAGGTGATAATCGCCGCCCATGACAATTCACGGCATTAGGAACACAGGGAACGTATTGCCGGCTTTAAGGTAGAAGTATAGACTTTAAATTATTAAAGGTTGAAGGTTCCCATGTCATACTTGTTGGGGAAAACGGAAGGTGGTAGATTGTTCCACAAGAGTGTTCGAGGCAAGGAATGCCGTGCGAAACGGATAATGATCGCCATGTAGGTACCTAATTAATGTAAATGTTAAATGAGTCATGATAAATCCCTTGATAAGCAAGACCTAAAGATTGGCAAGACAGATTGTTTATAATAAGAAATAAGGTTTAATCCTGTAATGAAAATAAAGTAAATGTGCATAGAAGTAAGATCTAGTACCGAAACTAGTAAAAGACGTAATTTTGATTCTACCAAAATGCACCAAGCTTTGCATATGACCACAATATTAAACTCGAGATTTTCACAAGACCTTGCCTATATTGCTCAATATAAAAATTTGTATTTTCAAGCTAAATACATGTTAAATCTACATCTATCTCTCTACTCAATATCCATTTCTTCTTTAATCTTACATTTAAACGCATCACAATTCAATATCAAACACATAAATTGCCTATCCCTTCGTAACTCCTACGCAACTACTATAACTATAAGACTAGACTCCGGCGTTGTTTGTCGTTCCGTTTAGTTGTCCAGCAATTTACATTCTATCGATAAGGCGGTGCGTGGGTAAATGTAGTCGACTTCAAAGTGAATAGCCGGTATTTTGTCGTCATTAGACGCTGTTCTTGGTATTGATATTGCGTTGTATTTATCTGGTGTGATGTTTAAAGTACTGGTCTGATGGGACTGAAATTTTAAGTGTAGATAGAATTAAGGATTGATTAGTAAATAGACTTGTTTGTTGTAGTAGTCTTATAGAAAAACAATGTGAGGTATGCTGCAGATTGGAGGAAATTCTTGCACCATCGATGGATTGTTGTTATATGTATAAGAATGCAATTTTACAGCTCAAATAGTTGGTTACTACTGCTTACATATTCCAGTAAGGCTTGAGTTAAAGCTGTTTAGTAACTACTGTATTAAAATAGACAAATATTTAAGAAATAAGTGAATCTCCTGCCTCCTGGTGTCTCATCCTTAAAACAAGTATTATTCGTTCGTCGTCATCGTTATTCCTTTTCAGTTATGGGTTTTGCTGTCTTACTTGTGAGGAACCCAAGCCTCTCAAATATTTTTTGATATCTTTGAATATGTAGGTTCTTTATTAATATTATAATATTGTAGTTGAGTGTCATGTATTTGCTTCAAATCTGAGTTTGTTATCAAGATAGTGTCTGACTTTACAGAAAACCAAAAACACGAAGTATTAGAAGAACTTGTCATCTGAAATCTATATAATTCAAGCGTATAGGGAACAGGTACCTTCTAGGGAAGCGCGTTCCATCTTAGACCACATCTCAGTTTAACATTAGGCGAGATTGTGGTCAAGCGTTTCCCTATTCCCAATAAATAAAAAAATGAAAAAATCTGGTTGTACTCCATTATAAGAATTATATTCTTCAAGATTTCTTCTTTACATCGAACAATAATGGCACTCTCTATTTTAAAACACCTCTAATAAGAGGAAAGCCTTATAAGGTCGTAACCGTTAATGATAACTAGATACAGTTACGCGTTAAAATTACTCGTTCAGTGACACTAATCACTTCATTGTATCTCACGAACAAAGGATGACTTCTCGCAATCTCTACGTGTGAGCTCTGAATGACAATACTTACCTTCTCTATCGAAGCATGATCTTGTCATTGAGTTTCAACAAACACCGATCACGACTACATCCCGTATTTAAATTTGTAATCAGATTCGCGGGACCCTTCATCCATCATTCATTACCCCAGAACACTATTAACATGGTCTCGACATCCTATTCCACTAATCAATTAGAGGTATCAGCGGAAAAAAGTCGACGGACCCGAGCCTCGACTCGCCAGTAACCGCTCATTATTTCTCACACGTTTTTTTATTGAGGCAACATTATACGTGGGTGTGGTTGTAATTTCCTTTCACCGACGTAAGGGCACACACGCAATCGCGAAACCGGTCGGATAATTCTCGACCTTAGATTTATTAGCTTATATGCTAATTTCGTTTGCGGGCCGTCGCTCTGATGAGAAGTCGACTGATAAAATATTAAGGCAGCCGTCCCTTTTCGTTGCACGGGCTCGGTCTCTGTCGTACGCGGCGGTGTATTTGTGGATGTTTTTACGCGCGCCGGGGGGCAAAATGTTCGTTGTTTTGGCGGCAAAACGCTTCGGGGATCACGTAACTCAATAATGCGAATGCTTCGAAAGGGCGATCGGCGCAGCATGTTTTATTTACAGCGTTTCAATCGGATTTTATGTCGGTTTTCCGTACCGTGGCGGC